>VXBQ01014398.1:203153-263262 GCA_013400175.1 Phainopepla nitens | reverse complement strand
CGGGCAGCCGTGCCGGGCGTCCCCCGTCTGTCGTGGCTCCCCTGCGCCGTCCCCAGGGCTCGCGGGGAGCGGTGCGGGCGGAGCGTGGCTCTGGGAGCGTTTCCGCAGCCGCTCTTCTCCTCAGACCGCGCTTTGTCCGCCCCGGTCGCCACCTGGTAGCGGTGAGCAGGGAAGTTTTTCCAGGGTAGGCCTCGTGTCTGGTTTTTGTAAAATCCTCTCAAGTTCTTCAGGGGCAAAATAAATGTTTATTTATTGACTCAGCGCATAGCTGGAGTCTTAAGAGCCGGGAGTGAGGCACAGAGGTACTTGAGAAAATCTTAGAATAGCTAGTGATGGGGATGTTTATGATTTCACTTACTAGGAGTGAGTCAGATAGATTTAAAATGTTGTCCTGTCAGCTGTCTTCCCTTACTTGTTTGGTTTTGTTTTTGTTATTTTTTTCAATTTTAATTAATTTTATTTTAGCCTGTTTATTTTTATATTCGGGTAGATTCTGTGGACAGCGCGATGCCTTGTCAGTTTAGGTAGGGAGCAAGCCATTCTCTTGATGCTTGAAGGCACATACATAGAGGTGAGCTAGCTCTGGGGGTGCGTGCCTCACATTTCAGATCCCCCCTTTGGATTTGGGAAGGTGGAGAGGTACAACACAAGTAATTTTCTCAGAGGGGTGGTGTTTCCTACCACAGAAACACAGCAATTCCCTTCATTACCCTATGTTATTGTCTTTACTGGACCTCACTATTTAGGAACTTCTGTTACCATTGAAGTTGTGTTTCAGCTCTGACTTTCACGACATTTTGTTTGTCCAAGTGACTTCAGGTCCCTTGCCTCCTGACAGCTTAATGACAGTTCTTATTTTGAAAGGCTTGCATGTTTTGCTAAAAATGATAGTTTTCAAAATGAAAGTTAGTAGGCTCCTGTGAAAACTGGATTTGAGTAGCAGTTGACGCGACCATTGGGACCTAGTTATTGATTATATTCTGTGGACAGTAATTGATGTTTGCTTTCTAACTTTGTGAGTAAAAGTTAGCCTTAAGGAGAAGCCTTCTGACTGCTTGTTTTTTGGGATTCAGAAAAAAAGTGGAGGAGAGCGGCTGCAGGTCAGTGTGGCAAAAAAGTGGCTTGAAAAGGGAATAAGTGGGTGTCTGATGAGTGTTTTTTGCAAATGTAACATGCTGTGCTTTCCCATCTTTTGGCTAGAGATCGAAAGTAGTGGATACATAGTATGGTATGGTAGCAGATGCCCCTGGTCTATCAGATTCTAGAGAGAATATTTTTTTTGTTTGCTTTTCTCAGAAGTGATTGATCCCATTCACCTACCCTAAAAGGATACTCCTCACATTATTACTGAATCATCACTACACTCTGCTTCCAGACAGATAATGCCCGACTGAAATAGCAGAGAATCTGAGAAAACTGAGCTGCTGGTGTAGGTGTATGTGCTGGCAGTTCTTACATTCCTTCTCTCTGAAGTACTCTTCAAATGACTAAGTGTTTTTAGGCTGTATGCCTCCTTTCCATGAATTTCCATTCAGTATTAGGACATGGGCATTCAGACTTGGAGCACATTTTACAGGGAATGAAATAGTTAGCAAGTACATTATTTTTTTGTGAACTAGGTAGGACTTTTTTAATAATGCCATTTTGTCAGCCTACGTGTGAAACCCCGAGCAAATGTTTTGGGAGTATCATTTAGAAAAATGTTTTATCACAAAAATCTTTTGCCTTTGAATGCCAGTTTGTTACAAAGGTGCCTGAAGAACTTCTCTGTGTGAGTTTGCAAACTAGAGAAAGAACTTTTTGCATACAGTTGAAAGGCTGTGAGCCATTTCATTTTCAAAAGTCATTGAGTGGCTCTTTTGGTAGTTTCACACAAGGTGGTGGATGGCTGGGCTGTCTTGGGTATCTCTGCTCCACATCCATACAATGACTGAAATTTCTTTGTTGTGCACCAGATGAAGGAGCTGGTCTGGACTGAGGTCACCCTTTTGCGTTCCAGCCGTTTGACAGTGTGGGTATTGGGCCCAGCCTGAGGAGGGGGTGCTCAGTGGTAAAATGGGATAAAAGCTGGCAGTGCTGCCATCACATGCTTTGCAGACCTGCAATTAGGAGAATGTCTCCCAAGGAGTCCTGTTTACTTGGGGTGAAGTACTGCCATGACACAAGATACACTGTTAGGGCCATATTAAAGATCCCTAGAACTCCTTTATGGACTTCACTCAGTTCCCTAGTAGCACTTGGAGCCAGGAAGATCCTTACTTTGGATTTGGATTTGAATTAAGGTAGTATTTGGTGCCTTGTTTCTGTAAGTCTAATTTATATTAATTTTAAAAAATCATTCACTTGAAACACTGTGCTGTGCATGGTTTGTGTGTATAAAAATAGAAGTCCAAAGGAGCTTTTCTATACAGCAGGCAGTTAAAGGCTGTTGTAACTTGAGCAACTGTTTCCTGGGAAAAGGAAGTGAATAAAGTTTAACATTTACCTTTTCTGTAGGCCCTGGGTGAAAGGAGTGATGTTGTTCCCCATTGCCCACGTGATGGAGATACTGAAGCTAGCAAGCTGTCCGAATCACTCTGTAATATGTCAGACTGCTACTCAATTTTTTTTTTGTGATACTCTTCATAATTTGCTTATTTGACTCACCTTCAGTGCTCTCTTCTTCTGTGAGCCTTGCATGACTATACTGTGCTACATATAGTGGGAAACCTTGCCCAGAGGTTGAATCTGCATTGCTTTGTTAAAGGGACAAAGTCTTCTGCTCCAACTTTCCTCTGATTTAACCTCCAGCAAAGTAGTGGAGTGCTAATGGTAACTGAAGTGGGATGGAGGGGTGTGTGGAGGTGGGCTGAAACAAATTCTTTCAGTTGTGAGCTCCACTTACATCATCTTGAAGCTGTTGTGAAACCACAGCTTCAGAACATGAGGAGATTATGAACAGCAGTGAAGTGGGTTTAATTGATTTTTGTTGTCTGTAATGAGAAATGTAGATGGATTATAAAAGAGCAGTCAGTTAAATTGGTAATATTAGAAAACTTCAGTGTCATCACAATATGAATAACTTATACGCAGGCTGAGAATGTTCTTCTGTCTTTAAAAACCCCACATGTGTGTTGGAATGTCAATGCATAGACATCTTAAACTCACTCCCTTGGAAGTTCTAAATGTTTATTCAGCTTTATATGGATATGCAACCGTGCTTCAGTGGTATTGTCTTTGCAGAATCAGGACCTTATTTAAGTTGTTGGAAATACACTTAGAAACTTGTAGCCAGGATTTAAAGACCAGAGCTCATCAATCTGCATGATTTGCTTTAATCTTGATGCTACTGTAAATAATCTGCTGATGTCTTGGCATGACAGGGCAGTTGCATGTTCTTAGTGAAGAAGTTAAGAGCTCTTTCTGGTGAAGTAGAACAGTTCTCTTTACTAATTTGTAGATCAAATGGTTCTCAGGAAGTATATCAGTAGCCTTGTTCTTTTTCCAAGTGGAAAATTGAATAGTAGGGTGCTGTCATGAGATCCAAGCTTAAGACCTCATTTCCTTTGTAAGTTAAATTATAGCACAGCTATTAGAACAACTTAAAAATGTAATGTCAAAATAATGTGAGGGAAGTACATCCTGTAGTATAGGGGTTTGACTTTTCACAGCATTGTTAATTTCCATGGTTGTTGTCCTTTGTTTTATAAGATTTGCCATTTGTCGCATTTTCATCAGCTAGGAAGAATGCAGTGTTCTCTTCTCAAAATATCGAGGCGTGAATGAGCTTTTCAATTTGAATCTTACCAGCCCCTCACGTGTTACTTGTCTTGCACATGTTCAAAATGGAGGTTAAATGTTATTTAATGTTTTGTTTTGATAAGCTTTTACTTCCACTTTTCCTTATAGAAAAGCAGTTATCAAGTAGGTCCTGAGTTATCAAGTTAGTCCTGCCCTATTGCTTCAGACCATCTGTCTCAATGTTATTCAGCATCAGAAATCTTCCTTCCCTAGCCATTTTATAACTAGATATTGGGGTTAATTGGCTATGGAAGAGTTAGAAATAGAAATGGTTGTGTAGGACATCAGACTGGCTTGCTTTTTGTGTCAGCTTGGCATTGTTTTTTCCCCCCAAAAAAAATCAAACCCAAAACATTTGCTGGCTGGGTTCACATTCACCAAGTTGCCTTTCATTTGTGGGTTTATGCAGATATGTTCACTGTCTTAACAGCTTCCAGTTCCCTGCTCATCAGGCTTGCAGCTAGCTGTACTGGTGTAGTTTATGAAAGCTCACACTTCAGTTGTTTGTCAGGAATAGATGGACTCTGACTATGCCTTGCTAGCCATGATATTTTAAAACAGTTTTTGGCATCCTGGAGAAATTAATCTTACAGTTCCTCTCTTATCTCCATTTAATATTTGTCTTTAATCTTTTACCTCCACTTAGTACTTGTCTCTTCTGCAGCATGTGCAGGAGACAGCACTGTCATCATTCTACTCAAGGGCAAGCACTCTTAGACCTTCCACCTTCTTTACCCTCTGTTTTTGCAAAGGGGAATATTTCTCTGACATTTGTATTGTTTGTTTCTTTTTTTCTAAGGTTGGTTGTCCAAAGCAGAGTTTGGTTGAAACTGGTAGTTTTCAGCACTCATTTATGGACTGTAGAGAGGGAGAGGTGGGGGTTATTGCATCAATTTACCTGAAGGGGTTTGTGAAAGGTAGCTGGGAAAAGTGAGTTTGTTTCAGTTATGGTGCTGACTGTTGGAACATTCTGTGAGTCTGCTGAAAACAATCTTAGCTATCAACAGATGGATCAGTGGAGGAGCAGCGGTAAAGAATGATATGCTGAAGGTACGAGGCAGGAAGGAGTAGTAACAGTGAACAGAGAACTGGAAAAAAGACTTAATAGAAAATTTCAAGAGAATTTTCCATCTGGGAAACTAAGAACAAAATTCAGTCATAAAGTGATGATGCTAACTGAAATGTAAGAAAAAGTGTCCTTGGCTACCTTCCCATGCATTATGAAGCTCCATTAACTCTTGTAAAGAAAGAAAATTTGCATAATGTTATGTCTCACAGCTGTGGGAGGGTATTGGTTTGCCAAGGTTTAAGTGTTTGTTCTTAAGAGAGGGTGGAGAAATTTCCTGGTGATTGTATTGCCTTTGTTGTGCTAGTTGATGGCTAGCTGAAGGGTTGACATATATTGGCAGTGGTCCTGCCCCAGATACAGAGAGAGCATCTTTCCCTTAGCAAATCCTGTGTCCTTGTGTCTAGGATATTTCTCGTGTGGGAAAAAGCTACAGTTCCTATCTGCTGTTTTTGATTTGGGGCAGGAACTTTACTGTTGAGCAATACATCATTTCAGGAAGTGCAACAAGAAGAACTGTATGCCATACAGAGATCTGTGTAGACTTACCAGAGGTGTATTTTTTTTCATCTTTTTTAATATTCAAGTTGTTGTATATTCCCCAAAGGCATAATCATAAACTTCGCTCAGGAAGGTGGCATTTCTTATACAAAGTTATGATCAGTAATTGTTTGTTGTTATCTCCACTAATACTGCAAAATACTCTCATCGGTAAAATAATTTTCTAAAGCAAATTATCATACTGCTGGAATTACAGATGGAATACAGTTCAGAGGCTTTTCTTATTCTTACGGAATCATGACTATAAAAGGCGGTTTGAAATACATTGGCCGAATCATAGAATGGTTGGGTGGGACCTTTGAAGATCATCTCGTCCAGCCCCTTCTGCCACAGGCAGAGACATCTTTCAGTAGAACAGGTTGCTTAGAGCCCTGTCCAACCTCATGTTGTTTCCAGGTGTGGGCCATCCACAACTTTTCTGAGCAACCTGTTCCAGTGGCTTGCCACTCTCATAGTAAAGAATTGCTTCCTCCTATCTTATTTAAACCTACTCTCACCATTGCCTCTTAAGGGTCCTGTCACTACAGGCCTTGCTGGAAAGTCTTTCTTCTTTGTTTTTATAAGCCCCTTTTAAGTAAGGCCACAATAAGGTCTCTTCAGAGCTTTCTCTTCTCCAGGCTCTTCTCGCCAGCTCTCTCAGACAGGCCTCATAAGAGAGGTGTTCTGTCCCTCTGACCATGTTTTGTGGCCCTCCTCTGGACCCTCTCTAACAGACCAATGTGTTTCTTGTCCTGGGAGCCCTAGAGCTGTATGCACGTGGTGTCTCATGAGAGTGGAGTAGAGAGAAAGAATCACCTCAGTTGACGGTGTGACCACACTTGTTTTGGTGCCACCCAGCATACGATTTCTTTTCTGAGCTGAAAGTGCATGTTGCCATTTCATGTCCAAATTTTCCACCGGTTTTTTTCCACTTCGCCTTGAACTTCATGAGCTTTGTGTTTGCCCACTCATTAAGCTTGTCAGTGTCCCTCTGAATGGCATCCCTTCCCTCAATGCCCTTAGCAGCTCAGTGTCATCTGCAGTCTTGCTGAGGATGCACTCAGTGGCTGTGTCTGTGTCATTAATAAAGATACTGAGCAGTACTGGTCCCAGTTCACCCCTCTGATGGACGCCAATTGTTACTGATCTCCCTTTGGGCACTGAGCCCTGGCTGCAGCCACCCAGCTGCCATCTCTTGAGTTGTCCCTCAAAGTCATATTTATCCAATTTAACCACAAAGTGTTGTGTGGGAAATAATAGTTTCCTAAAGAAAATAATAGTTTTCTTTACATTATTAAATATGTAAAGTAATGAAATTAAAACTTGAATGCAATTGTGTTAAGAAGCATTTTATGATTTCCCTTTGCATGCTCTCGCTTTTTGTCAGGTTTGCATCTGGAAACAAAAACCTTATTTCTTCCAGGAGATTGAAGTTGCTGAGTGGAGAGTCAGATTTCAGCAGGAAAAAAAACCCAAACCCTCTTTTGAATGCTGTTGCACCTCTCTGAAATGGAAAGTTTGACTGAAGCAATTCACTTTGGATGTTCAAGCATACAAGTTTGCTCTAGAAATTCTGGTTTTGACTGTATATCAATTCATACTGTTCCTGCATGCTGTTTCTGTTGATAGTGAAATCTATTTGTAACAAACATCATCTTGTAATCTTTTTATTCTGAGGAGCAGAAGTTGAAAAGAGGGTGATACAGGGAAAAATTCTTGTGCTTTCAGCTAAAATCTATTTAGACAAACGTTTATGTAAAAGTTTCTTTAACAGAGTGTCCTGAAAATGCAAACAACAAAGCAATTGGGAAAGAATATGATTTTAAAAGAGACTGCATCTGTTTTTGGTACAGTTGGATGTCTGTGGACATCTCAGTTTTGCTTTTTACAACATCTGTTTTAAACTGTACGTGATGCTGAAACTAGTGTTGTCACTAATAATTTGAGATTGAGTGTGTACTGTTGAGGGCCTGATTTTAGTGTCATTTAAAGAGACCCAGAGAAGAGGCATAAAGGTACAGGCTTCTTTTAGGATTTTCTCCCACCTTCAGGTTATGACAGTGTTATTTTTCTGGTTCTCCAGCCTCTTGTGGATGGGTTAATAATGACATGCAAGGTTCTCTTAGTGTAGTAATCTGTATTTTATTGAAACCTGTACAAAAATATTATTGCAGAAGACAAATTCAAAGGATATTCAGATGAAATCATACATCCTATTCCTGTGTTCTGAGGATCTGGGAAGATGACATTTGCCTGCTATGAAGTGCAGCTGGTCAGAGTTAAAAGTCTGGCTACGATACTGAAGTGTCCATTTAATAGTAGATGCTCAGCAAAACCCCAGCCAGGTGCTTGGGGTTTCTGTTGTATTTTTCAAGTGTGATTTAACAGATTTTATATTTTTGTGGTGGTTTTGTTTGTTTGGTTTTTTTCCTTACTTTATATAGGCAGGGTTGGTTTGTATCCAAAGGATAGCACCTGGAGTATTCCTTTGCTGACAGTATCCCAGTCACTGCAGTCCTCTGCATCCAGCATCATTTCAGAACGGGGCCTCTCTAGAAAAACGAAACAACCTTTTAAATTTCCAGATATGTAAATATATTCAGTAGGAAAAAAACCAACACATTCTTTACTCATAAATGACTAATTGTCTTTTAAGGGACGTTTGAGAAGTTTTGAAAACCTACAACAATTTTACTGTAAGGCCATGCCTGCCAAATAATTACAGCTTAATCTCAGAGGCTAGGGAAAGAAACAAAAAAGCATTGGGGTTTTCTAAAAACCCTGAGTGATTAATGTTTAGTCAGATAAATGTAAATCCCTCTTTAATAACAATACTGTGATTAGGGCATTAAGAAACAAACATTTTTTTTCTAAAAAAAGGATCTTTTAGAGAGTTCTTAATCATTTCATTCAAAGCATGTTGTTCTTCTCTGGAAGCCTTCACTTTAAAGTGTAAGGTCTGTGGGAATGATTAATGACTAATGTATTTTACTCTTCATAGTCCTTGCAATTAATCCTTGCAAAAATGCTACATTAATAATTATTTATCTTATTATTTTATGAAAAGAATGCAAAGGGGAAAAAGACACCTCAAACCAGATAGGTATAGTCCTATTTTTACTCCTCCTACAGGCCATTAAACCAGGCTACAATTCAGATATTCTGATCACTTCCCCAATGGCAACTTACTATGACCTTCATCAGTCATTGGCTGAGGTTTACAATCAGACTTTGAAAGAAGAAGTAAACCTCTGTCTCTTTCTCTTGTAGGTGACTGTCTTAATTGTTAGGTTACAAGTCATGCTTCTGCCTAATCCAATGAATCACGAATTCTTTCCTTGCACAGAGTTTCAGTAGATGCCAGGAAGACTGTTTATGAATGCTCTGTTGTTGGATGAGTTGGAAGTTCTTCATAGAGTATGTTCTGTCTGGCTGTGGGGGGTGAGAGTGTTAAATCTCTGCAGTCTGAGAATTGGCACAGGACTATTATCCTGGACTATTACCTTTTGGCTTAAAAGATTTGGCTTTAGACTTGAATTTTTAAAACTAGCTTTGTTTGCTCAAATTTGGTCCATCAGGACTCATGCTTTTGAAAGCTGGGTTTATGTGTAGTGCCCGATTCATGACCTTGCTGATGTGGAAGACTTTCTTTAACCATCCATACCATCCATGTTTGCAGCTTTTGGGGCCTGAACTTGATGGGCCTGTCAAGTGGTTTTGTGATGCCTGCAAGGATTTAAATCTTGAATTTAGGCTTGTAATTTTCATCATTCGGCTTGTGGATTTGGACCTACTTACCTCTTATGTTTCCATCATTTTTGCCTGAATGTCAAACCAGGCTTGACTTAACCTTTAGGGCAAGGAAATCCTCTGTGAGCCAGAGTCGTGCTTCTGGTTCTGCTGCTGGGTAAGCCCGTTATATAAACAGCCGTGTATTTGGAAGAATAACAGCCAAACCTTATTTCCACTACAAAAATCTTAGCTCTGATCCCTTCAACCTTAGTGTAAGCTCCATGTGAGCACCAGTAGCCTTTTTAGAATTGCACATTCAGAATCCTTTATGAGGGCAGTCAGTATGTTGAAGTCAGTTTTTGTAACATCTCTCTACACATGAGAGACTTCAGGGTTCTTCAGATCTCTCTGTATGATAGTTCCTGTGTGTTCAATTTTGCAATTTTTTTTTTCAGTGATACCCAATACACTTCATAAAAGTTTAATGCAAGGTCATGTACTCCTGCAGAACTGGGATATCAAAAACAGTGTTTCTGGAAGGATGTGAATGCCTTTTTGAGCTTCCCTTCCCTGCTGTGGACACTGAGTACACACAAGTCACATGTTTTCTTTAGGAAGCCAGTTCTTTGTATGCAATGTGGCTTCACTGTCTTTGCAACAAAACTGGGAGGGTGGTATTTGTGTTGCAGCTGGCAACTCCTTTTATTTTTTTCTTCAATCAATTCCTAATTCACCAGCTAAACCCAGATGCTTCCTGCCACTGCAAAACCACTTACGTTATTTGTATGGGTTTCTGTAGCCCAGAAGAATAATTCTTTGTAAGTATAGCTCACTTATAACTGGAGAATTCTGTACCTGTAACTGCCAGATCGTCATCATTCACTGAAAGAAAACAAAGTGGTTTTCTATTAGTGTTATCATACATAATTCTAAAATCCTAGCCAGAGGGTAAATAACTTGAATTTAACTGTGCCTAACACTGTATCCCATTTTCACCACATTAAATTTATTTTATCTAGTTAACACAAAATCCAGGTTATTGAAAAATTTAGTTGGATTTTATGGATCATTTGTTCTAATATAATAAAGCTTCCCTGTCTTTTCTCCAGAAGATGACAGGAGGTTTTATGGTATCATCACAGATAACACAGGGCCCTCCTACAGCTTATTTTGTAGTCTGTCATGGATTCTTTTGAGTTACTAGTGAATTACTGAGCAGTACTCAGCACTTAAAAACAGTTCAGTAGCTTTGTCATCCCCTGCAGGCTAGTACAACTGCATTATTGAATCCTCATTTGTGTCCTCACCACTCCTTCCTGGGAATGTTTCATTTCTCCTGCCTGAAAGGTGCCTGTGACTGTAGCAGCATTTTTTGTTTTGTTTCTGTAACACCTCATCCTCTGCTTGAGCTTATTGAGTAACAGTGATGGAATTGTATGTGCAAAGCCTAAAGGTAGGCAAAATACTTTACCAGCTGCTACTCAAGACCTGCAATACAGCTTACAAAATCTGTGGATGCTTTAGAAGTTTTCTATGTGTAGTAGTAATACTGCATATAGGCTACTCCCTAAGACCCAATGTCATCTGGGTCCTTAGTTTGAGTCTTGTCTCCTAAAGAGCAACTCCAGAATGAATTTCTGGAGATGTTTGGAGTATATTTCCTGTGTTGCTTGTTTTGCAGAGTCCCTTACGTAACTGTTCTGTGTTAACCTTGTTTACCTTGATGATGCGAAGTTGTCAAGTCTTCCTCGGCAGTGTAGCCTGGTTTATGGCTTCTCATTTTTTCACTTTAAACTGCATTCTGTTTCCTAGTTGAAAGTTAAAACCAGTTCTGATAGTCTTCCTGTAATCACCTAAACCCTGACCAGTTTCAGAAGCTTTTTTTTTCTCCTAGTAGAAAGTAATTTGAAAGTAATTTTGTGAACCTAAAAACATCTATTACATCTTTGGTCTTAGATTTTTTTATTGTGATTTATCTTTCTATAAAAATTTTTCCATACAAACAGTAGTAAATGAGCTTTGCTTGCTTACTGAGGCATTTTAAGTTATATTGCTTAGGTACCTTTTGTGTCTACATCACAATATGTATGTATTTACACACAATAATATGTGCACACAAGCACTTGCTACCTTCAGTGCAGGACTCCTGAGGCACCTCTTTGGACTGGTTCAGCTCTAACCTGTAGTGGCCAGTCTTCTGTCACTCTGCAGTTCCCAATTTGTGTGGTTCAGGTCTCCAGGGCTCATTTCTTGCTCTTGTCATTTTTTCCAGTATCCCTAATAAACAAGTCGAGTGTTCTGGTTTATTTAATCTGTGTGCAGTGACAAATGACAGTTTAGATAATTCCTGCTTATTTTTCTACAGTCTCATACAATCTCATCAGAATTCCACCCATACTCTGAAACTATGTTCTAGACACTTATATATGGGGGGGCTATATATGTAACTTCCTTAGATAATTTGCAATAAACATACTTAATATTGTCTTAAATTCCTTCTGATGGTAATAGGAAAAAATTACCTCAGGTACTGCTATATGACATTGTAATGTTTTCTCTCTTCTTATTTTCCAGCTGTATGGGGAAACTTTGTCAATATGAGGTAATGTATATAATTTTTCTATTGAATATCCTTATGTTTAATAAAATTAATTTACCTTTCCCATCAATATATGTAAAATAGGGAGAAAACCAGCAGCTGACACTGTTTGGGTTGGTTGCTAAGCAGCTGATACTATTTTTTTTGAAATACAAAGTATTCTGTCTCAAAAGTGGTTATTTGTTGCTGTAGGTCTTACTCGGGATTTTACTCACGCTTCATCTGCTTTTCTTTGCAAAACTTCATCTTCTAATTTTTGCCAGTTGGTTGGCATACCTGGTTGTATAGGCTTGGATTCTGCTTTTCCTCAGCATGGATGTGACTGTATCTCAGTGACAATGTGGGCTTAAATATTGAAGAGCAGCCCATTCTCCACTGCTTGCCTTTATTATTTTTATGTTCCTAGAATCAGAAATGTGCTTCGGAGAGTTTTTCCTCCTCCACAGTTAATTGGTAGAGAATCTTATGGTTTAACTGCTGAAAAGCAGAAAATCTTGCATTGTCCCCTAGAATTTTTTTCGTTTAGAAATAGGAAGACAAACAGTATGTATGCAAAATGTGCAGATTTTCACATTTCTGCTTGCATGTGAGTTTGTCTTGCAGGAAAATTCACTGGGATGACACAGCTGCAAAGGAAATTGAAGAGACTATGGAGACAGCTTGTTCCCTACAGCAACGTCATTTTGTTTAGAGGACAAAATATTTTACTGTGTTGCTTTGCTAGTAAAGGGTTTTGGTGTTCTGTTGCCACTCGTAGCAGCACATAGTAGGGAAAGTTTAAAACAAAATAAGAATAAAAAAGAACTTTCTTTAGGCTCTGATTCACGCAGGACAGCTAACTCTGGGGTCTGTTCCTCTTGGAGTTTCCCACCCTTGATGCAAAGAGTGCTCAGCTGTCAGGCAAGCAGCTGCTGGGCTGCTGTGGCTTGCAGATGGAGGTATCAGTTAGATTACCATGTTATCATGACCAGCGAACTATGGCAGCTTAACAGCTGTTACATGAGCAGCTGGGCATTTCTTAACGAAGGACAAGAACCTCAGAGGGGTGTTTGAGGAGGACAGGTGGGTGTGGGATCCAGGGTGTTTATTTCCTGATAAGCTGTCCTTACAAATTCTGCCACTACCTGGCTCTGAATTCTTATTTGAGATGTCCTTTACAGAGCTGTTGAGGGGGAAAATTATTTCTGAAGGACTGATGTTGGTTCTCAGCCAGTAAGGTTGCCTTTGTTAGGAGGAAATGCTCATTAAAAAATAGACTGCAGAGTTGCCAGTCCTTGAGTTGCAGGATTTGTGAGTAAAAAAACAGTAGGAACTATTTTTGAGGAGACCTTTTTAGATTCTGAGGGGTTTTCCAGATTTTCCTTGCTCACTTATCAAGAGAGGAAAAGCTATCTGTTCCACATTTATTTGCATAGTTTTTTGTGAATTTCTGTTGCTTGGGAAAACATTTTCAAAATCCACCAGGATAGCTTAATATTGCTTCCTTATAGTAAATTCATTCTACATTAGCTGCAGGGGTTTTATTTGCCACTAGTGCAATAAATGACAGCATGGATTGAACAGATGGTTCAGGGAATGTGTGTCTTCGTGTAGGAATTTACTGTATTCTTTAGAGATACAAATGAATCTGTCAGTAAGGTCTTTGCCTCAGTAATAGACTGAGTTGACTTTTTTTAAAAAGTGAGAGTTTTACAGCAGGTTATGAAGGGAATCGTTGCTTTACCTTCTAACAGTGTGGAGTGTATATATATATATATCTGCTTAACAAAGGATCTTCTGTTTCTCTAGTTGTAATGAGTTCAGGTCCCAAGCAAAGGAGCTCTGTTTTTCACTTGAAAGAACTGCATTTTATGTTGGATACCCATGAATCCCCTAGTATGCAAAAACGTAACTACTGTGAGATAAATAATTCCCCTTTCAGAAGGTTTAATTGAAAAAAAAATATAATTACACTAATGTAAGGAAAATTGCATAACCTTTATACAAGAGGTAGAATTTTAAAAATACACAGTTTACACTTGTAAAAGTTTACTCAAAAGTGAACATAACTGAGACACTTCACACAACTAGATGCTGAATAAGACCACACAGATTTGTGCAAGACACCAGCCTTCTAGACAGTGTTCTGTTTCCACAAGTTACCAAGACATACTTCATCCTTGGCCTCATTTCAAATGAGTTGCATTTGTGTGAAAAGTCAGTATTGCCCATCAGGTGGTCAGTGAAGTTTAGTGCAGTTGGGTTTTTTCCGGTGTGTTTGGAAAAGTTCAGAGTCAAAGTGAGATACATTTACCTAAGGGAAAATGTTTTGTCACCACTCAGTAAGCAGAGACTCTCAAAGAGACATTTTGGGCCTTTGCACAGCAAAGTTACACTCAAAACCAGCAATTAGACACTTTTCTAAAATGAACTTAATTTTCTATGTAAGATGAATGTCATTTTTATTGATACTGTTATTTCCTGTGGGCTTGGTTCAGTTTCTGCCAAACTGATGGATTTCAATTAAAGAGGATCCTCTTTAATTTGTTCTAATTATGTTTTTGAAATAATACTAACTCGAGATGCTTTGACGATGATGCTTTGATATGATGCAGGTGCAGTGGATCAGTTATTGCTTAGATGTGGATTATTTTTTTCCTTTTCTTGCCAACAGGTCTCTTCAAGAAAATGGGGATCAGAAGGTGGAAAGTAGAATAGAGGAGGTTAGTTTGCTAATAGTTGTATTCTGTCTTATTTTAGGGACTCCATTTCACTCGTTTCATATTGAAGTGGTATTTAGTTTTATCTGATTACTCTTGATTCTGCTAAAACCAAAGCATTGTATTTATGTATGTACATAAGTTTTTGAACTGTTCTTTACTCTAGTGGAGTTTCTAACATTGATCTGTGACTCTGCTTTATTTTCATTAAAACCTTTCTTGAAAGTGATTATCTGCTGATACATTTGTTGCAGACACTGTGGTAGAATCCTCCCAAGAACTGTTTTATTTGCTTCTGAAAGGATGTACACAAATTCTTTCTTCTGACTGCCTTACAAAATGTGAAGTATATGCAAGGTGCATTACAAATTTGAAGGTGCACAAAATTGGTTTGCTTTGTTGTTAACTAATGAACAAATATAGCAATGTCTGTTTCTGGGGAGGATGTGCAGTGCCAAGGCTTTAAGCACAAGTCCTGGCAATTTCTGGAGTAGGCAGGGGAACTGAACGTACTAGTGGTTCTGAACTGTTGTACCAATACCTCTGAATTTCCATTTCAGCCTCAGGTAGTTGTGAAATATTGAGAATGTGTGCAACAGATCTTTATCCAAATGTTTCAGCCTTCTAATATAATAACAATAAAACAGTGTTAAATAAATTAAGAATTCTTTGAGGTTGATAACCTTACCCTTGTGTGGGTTTGTGTTCTGTTCTAGTATAGTCTGGTCTGTCTTACATTCCAGCAGGTTTATATAGTTGTTCCTCTGGACACAGTTAGCAGCACACTGATATTGCCTAAAATCGGTGAAGAGCTTGTATTCTTAGTTTGTCTTTTGCATTCCTCTCTCTCTCTGTTTTTTGGTTGGTTTATTTAGTTTTTTTAAAAAAATTCTGGTAAGTGTTGCAACAAGCATTGTGAAAATTCCAGGTTTTTAAAAATGGTGAAACACTTGAAACTCAATATGTAGATCAGAGTTACTGTAAGGTCTGAGAAGTTGGGGATTTCTGGATCTTATTTTTAAAGTTGTACTTGTGTAATGTCTTACACCATCAGAATAAATATAACTGTTTCAAGAACTATTTGCTGTTCCACAGAGCTAAATATTCAATGAATATAAATGACAATACCATATTATTTCCTCTTAACATGAATATGCAGCTTTATTCAGTTTATGAAGTTCCTGAATTGTCTAGCTCTTACCAGAAGTATTTGTATAAAACAAATTAATGATGGTTGCTGATGTGCTGCCACTTAGTACCAGTTAGAACCTCTTGACAGCTTTCAACTTATGTATAGCCCAAGAGGGTAAATTTTGTGGCAAGGCTTTAGTAAACTTAAAAACAAGACTTCAGGGACTCCTGAAACTGAGCAGGACTGTTAGAAATTTGCATCTTGTGATTAAAAAAACTGAAACTGATGCCAGCTTAAGTGATCTTCCTAAAGTGATTTTCTCTTCTAAAGCAGTGGAAATGCAAACAGAAATCTTGATAGGTGAACTGTATTTTCTAACAAATTTCCTTTGAATATTTTCTTAAGCCTAAACATACCCTCAAATCATGATGTAGAACATATCTAGATATTTAAACATGATGTATCTTTAAATTTGCATGGCATGCTCTGAGAGAATTATGGTCATTTCACTGGAGCTAATGCCCCTCTCTGTGTGCCTGTGTCCTCTGTATGCTTCTCTGTTGTCCATTTAGATAGTTGATGTTTAAATTACTGTCCCATTGTTCTGTTGCTGGATATAGATTACCTTTGACAACCTCAGACAAGTCACTTATGACTTCACTTTGCCAAATACCAGTCGTAACTTTGGATTTCCTTGTCAAGACTGTGGTACTTGTTGCCTTGAGATGTTTTGTTTTCGGTGGTAAGCTAAGGGATTTCATTTCACACTTTTCTAGGTGATTTGATTTTTGGTGGAAAAGGTTCAAGGGTTTTTTTTACGTAAAAGAGGCTTTAAAGTGTAAGGTTCTTGGAGTGTCTTCAGTAAAGACAGGAGACTGCCATGATTTTTGCTCTAAGGCAATTTCCTATGTGCATGTTTTGTGATGTGAATCCTGTTTTATTCTTCAAAGACTTAATGTTTTTCCTTTATTTTAGGCTGTTGCACCTCTAAGGGAGAAAATCAAAGATCTAGAAAAAAGGTATGTCATCTGCTGAATTTGGGAATCAGCTCAAAGGCACAATTTCTTTTCTGTAGCAGTCAACTACAACTACTTTTCTGTAGTTGTAGGCTTGAAATAAATTTTTGTATATATCTTCAGCACCGTTGATTTGTTGTCATATATAAGTGAGGACAGGGCACTGAATGCTAAGACAGTAATGGTTAAGGTATTCAGGCTGATTGATCCTACTAAATCAAGCTGGGAGTGCTGGACTTTTGTAAAGTTCAAATCCTGTGGAGGAATTTGCTATTTGGAGTCCAGCTGATGAATGGATTACTGTGGTTTATGTCTGCTAAGACATACTGGTTTCCTTTTCAAGAGACTTAAAAGGTGTTTTACCACACTTTTCCCATACTTGTGATTGGTTACTCAGGTTCAGCTACTGTACAGTGATTTGCTTGTGCATCTTGGCCTGTGTATGGGCTTTGGATGGGCCTGACTGACCTGCTTCTCTCAGGGTTTGTAAGGGAATGTGTTACCCCTCCCTCTGCCTGTTGGCCTTTGTGTCACATCAGTTCTCTGATCTGGGTGCCCTCATGGACTCACAGAGTAAGGTCTGGTATGGCCATGGGAGCTGTCAGCTCTGACAAGGACATGCTGCTTTTGCCAGTGGTGCTGTTTGGCAGGTGACACTGTTGGTGTCCCAGGCAAAGCAGGGAGTGCTGCATTGCAGAGGGCCAAGTCTGGATTGTCCAGGCAGTACCAGTAAGCCCTCCTAGGGCATTGCATACTGGTGGCTGTGTGCCCTTCCTCTTAGAGGGAGAGGGGACAGAATACCGTTGCTGCTGGCCAGAGGTATATTTGACACCTGCAGTACTTTGGTGTTCAGAGTTTTGTCTTGTCAGTGAGCAGCTGCCCCTCCTCCTCCCACCCCTCCTGGGCTGCAAAGGGAAAAAAAAAAAGAAAAAATTTCAATTCCATCTTTTACAATTGATTTGAAAGATTCAGTGACCTGCCACTGCAATTTGTTTCGGTGAGAATACTGAGCTGGTTGCTCATCTCTTAATGTGCACGTGAACTTCATAGGTTGAGCTAGGCATATATTGGCAACGTGAAACAAATTGCAGATTGTGTCACCACCTTGCCAATTACATTAAATTGATTTATTTAATCTTTGTTGACAGCCTAGTAAACCTTCAGCTGCACTTGTGGTTACTTCAAGTATTTTCTTCTGCCATCCACAGAAGACCTTTGTGGGAGGGTATCCTAACTGGCTATTTTTTTTTTAATAATTGTAATTCTTTTAAATTTTATTAATAATATTTTTAATTTTATTTAATAATTGTATTTTTTCAAATGAGCAATGAATTATTGACTAAAACCATTAAGTTTAAAACTTCTCCCACAAGCCATATAAAATACTCTTGCCTTATCATGTGTGTTGATAAGTGTTGTTTCATACCTTTAGGAAAATGGAGAAAGAATCAAAATATTTTTTAACCTCTGTATGAACCAATCTGGAAATTACTTTCACAAAAGGGGCACTCTTATTATTGTCTTCTTATTATTTTTCAAATAATGTAGCCATTTACCTCTGGTGGTTCAGCTGAATGTGGGTTGTTGCAATTAATATTTTTTAAATTTTATGTCTCTGTGAAGTGGTGGTAAATAACCACTCATTGCCAGATGCCTGAAAGCTGATCCTGCTTGCAAAGCTGATTCTAGTGTCAGTGTTTTCTTACTTCATAAGCTGATAAAACCTGAAAGCAAGCCATCTTCTTGCTTTTAAGAAGCAGGAAAGAAGAATTCCTTAATGCTAGTCTCATGACAAGAGATTGTTTAACTGAAGTTAGAGCTGTACAGTTTTTATTAAGAATTTGCACAGCAAAAGCATTGACATATAGACATCAGAGCAAGCATTAAGTCAAGATAAACTCCATTTTGTTGCCAAAAGGTCATCATTTGGCTTCCAGGCTCTATCCTACTGCCTCTAAACTGCTACTGGTGTAATAGAAGGAGCAAAAATGGTTTGAGGTCCCTTTGGCAGCAATATGACTCCAGGCTGGGTTACTGCAACCTTAAAATAGTGGTCTTTGGAATGGAGGAGAGAGACTTGCCTTGCATCAAGTTATTTGGCACCATAAAACTTATTTTGAACTCCATAAATCTCTTGTTATGAGTGAATTTTCCTCTCTGTCTCAGAAAAGATGTGTTTTACACATCTGCATTGTGCTTATGCACTGCTGTCTTTCATTGCTTCAGCATAAATCAGAGAAATTGTTAGTGACCTGTATAGTGGTGTACAGGAAGTGTAGGTAGCTTCTTTTTCAGTCTCCCTGTGTAGCTAACATTGGAAGGTTGCATTGCCATATTTCCCCTATCCAAGAAACTGAAGGCAGCTTTCATGCTGTGATGAAAATTGGATAAAGTACAGAAGCATCTGTGCTCTGGTGCTGAAGAATTCCTGTTGAGCCAGTACTGCAGGTTAGCAGCAGAGGAGGAAGGTGCTTCAAGATCACAGTTTTTAGGGTCAGTTCAATCAGTGACTGTTTGTGAGTAGAATAAAATCTAATTCTTGGCATTTTCAGCTCCTGCATGCTACACCAGGCTATCTCTAGCCTGCGGACTTACTGGAGGAGAAGAGTAATCATTGTTTAATGTTTGTGCAGTGTCACACTGATATTTAGTTAAGGAAAACCTGAGCTATTAAATTGCCAAGACTATGAGGCTGATTACTGAAATAAATAAGTAAAATTCACATCTTCTTTCAGAGGACTTTGTTACTGTTTGCAGAATGCATGCCAAGGAGAGAGAGAAGTTCTTCTAAGGTTTGAAGCATCAAGAGCTTGAGAGATCACTTAAGATTCATATGATTCATAATTTTATTTTATGGTATTTTTGGTTTGATTAAGTTCTTGTAAAGAAGGTGCAAAAATTAAATTACTAGCCTGAAAGACATAAAATAAATAGCAGTCTAGTATGTCTAAGAAAATTAGGGTGAGTTTTCATACTGAATAAGCTCTCTTGTAGAAACTGTTGAAATATCTTAAAATGTGTTTTTTCAGCATTCTGAATGTAACTTTATATTGTTTTTTTAAAAACTTTAAGGAGAATTAAAATTTTATGTTGTAAGTTTCACATTGAAACTTCAAGGAGAAGTTTTTGAAGTCAATACAGTAAGTCACCAAAATTTGCTTTGTTTTCCAGAGCTTTTAAGATGGTTGTTTGCCTTTTAAAACTTTAAAAAGAAGGTGTGCGGTCAATGCTCATGTTTTATTGTTTTATTCTCTTGTGGTGTCATGCCTGGCGCTAGTTCTGCTCTCAAAAGATAAAAGTCAAGTGATTCATTATATAAAATCAGGCAGAGATTTTAAAAGCACTCTTTGCAGATGAATTTTGATGTTTCGCCACGCATAGGCATTGTCTTGTGTTGACCCAGATTCTTTTTTAGAATCAAGGACTAAATATACTCTTAGCAGAACTTTAAGAATGGAATGTTTTCAGAGTAGTTTCTCACGTATCAAATACAGGTATGTGAAAAACCAGGCTGAAACTTACTTAGTTTTTCTTCTTTGTTTTGAAATATTCTGTAGTTTCACCCAGAAATACCCACCAGTGAAATTTTTATCAGAAAAGGATCGTAAAAGAATCCTGGTAAGTTTGTGTTTAATCAGAGGTTGTTTTGGGGAAATACCAAAAAATTCTGTGGAACGTAATCTGTTTTGTAGGATTCAAGAAATGAGAAGGGATGAAGGGAATTTTGGATGTGACATGTGTTGCACAGGGCACTGCTTCACTTATTTGTGTTGATGTTCTCAAACTCAGCATATGAACAATACACTTGGACTCTGCTTTTGAAGTTTGAAGGTTTTTTTGCCAACTAAACTGATCTTCCTTGTAACTTCTCAGGATCACATTGTCAAAAAATCTTTGTGTGTGCTCCCAGATGGCTTAAACTTGGAGAGACTGGGAAACTTTTTAAGCACATCTTGATGGGGACATTGTGTGACCAAACTCTAGTCATAAGGCTAGAAAAGAAGTTGCTCTGCAGGGAATGTTCATCTCTCTTTATCTTCTCTGTTGTTTCTGTTATTTTGAAGCGCCATAAGCAGTTGAGGGTGGAAAAGGATGGCAGGTTAAGTCAGGACAAGTAGTTGTCCAGGGCATTCTTAAACTTAGTGAATTGTGCTGGAAATCAGCTTTCCAGTTTTGTCTGAAAAACAACTTGGGAAGTTATTTGTGACCATTTTTCCTTGTTTCTGTTTGTCTGGAGAGGGGAAATTCTCCCCATGTTTTGAAGGCAGAGAAAGTATAGCTACTTGAGATGTGTAAAATAGAGTATGAACTTCAGCTTCTGTAGTAGAAAGTAAAGCCTACAACGAAACCCTGCTAACATGCCTGACTTAGCTGGTGCTTTCATTTGCTTTGACTTCAAAATCTTGAAGAAAAAAACCTGAAAAGATGCAGATAAAATTATTTTACGACATTGTTAGGCAATTATCTTCATTGCTATTGTAAAATTTCACACAGAAGTGTTACCAAAATAATTTAGTTCTGCAATCGTGTTTTGTCATTTTATGACAATCTGAAGGAGGTAGACCTGTAGACTCCCAGTGCCCCTGTTGAATATAGAAAATAAACTGAGGAAAATGCAGAGAGGTTTAATTTTAAAAATTCCTAAATTGTGTAGTTTGTGTGTTTGCAAGGGTATAAAGTAACCTTAATGTCATGTTTTCTGTGTAAGTGAGGATGTACTTCCAACAAAAGTGTCAGTGAAAGCTGTTAACAGGCCGCGGAGCTCTTAATGTTCACTTCCAGACTTTGCCAGTGAAAAATACTGGATATTTTGTTGAAATCTGTTGCTTCAACAGAGATGGCAAGTAGTTGGAATTAGGAGTGTTTTCAGCTGACCTGGATGTGAATAGATTTTTAGGGTCCCATGTATTTTGTAGAGTTGAGATGATTACAGAGAAAGCTGGCCAAAAGGAGTGGCAGGTTGTTCTGACTAGTTTTGTGCCAACTCGGATGGGCATTCATAGGCCTCCTGCCCATGTGGGCATTTCCCTTCTGTTACAGTGTTGCTGTCATAGTCCTAGGGGACATAATCCATATTCTTTTGAGTAGCCGAAGTTCCCATAAAAACATTGCATGACACTTCGGAGTTCTTAAGAATTGGCCAGCCAAATGAATTTTGCTAGATCATCTTTTTGCTTTCTGTTTTGTTAATACTACATCTTTTTCTAGAACGCATTTTTAATTTGATTTAACTTTTTATTTTATTCTGATGGCAGTCTCCAGGTCCAGCCTAGAGATCCCCGCAGCACTGTCCAGAAGAGACAGCAGTTCTAGCAGTTACTTCTTATTAAACAGCATCTCTTGGGAGAGGATTTCTAGTAGTGGTGGTATCTCAGCTGAGACCAGATATCCTGTCACTTTCATTGAAAAGAGATCTTCACCTTGTGCATGATTTATCTATTTCTTGAGTTCTCTGAAGTGACTAGGCCACAGACTTTCATATGCAAGAGAAGGAATTCTGTTATTGTGGAAGATAGTGTTGCCATTGATTCTGTCTGTTGGGTGGGTTTTTTCTGAATTGGATATAGTAAACTGATAAAAGCAGAAAACAAAAAAATGAATATAGTTTCCTTATGGGGCATAAGATGTTTTGAATCTGATTGCAGACAGCAGAAATGTGTGATAAATAAACAAACTTGTAAGTGTCTCTAGTGAAGATAATTATCTGTAATATTTGTGCCTTTTAGTAGGTGCTGAAGTTACCAAGCACAGGTGCACTACTAAGTAATTAAATATTTTCATTAATGTTGTCTTAATAAAAAATTCCGTTTTAAGACCGAAGTGCTGGTGCTACAGTTCTGGTATGGATATGATTCATGTACAACTTATGATTATGTAGATTATTATGTCATTGGGATTTGCAGGAAGTAATATTTAGAAGTGATGCTTTTATGAGTAATTATAGGAAAGTTGTACAAAGAACTTTAGTGATAAATTTTTTTTTTTAATGTTGCCTCAAGTAATGATTAAAAACCATAACTTACGTAATTTTTTTACTTTTCCAGGGGAAATTCAACTCCTTTTTCAATAATTTCTTGAGTTCTTTGTTTAATACCCATGGAAGTGATATATTAATAAAGCCAACTTTGATTCATCGTAAAACTTACTTGTAGGTTTAAGCTAATTGGAAACTTTTTTTCCAGACAGAATTGGTTTGTGCTTTTTTTTACCCTTTTTGTGTGTTTTTTTTTCTTCTTTCTGTGTGTGTTTTTCCTTAATTTTTTATGGTTTTTTGCCTTTTTTGGTTGGCTTTCTGATTTTTTTTTTTTTTTTCGAAAGGGATATTGGGAAGAAGACACTTCCTTTTACTCCACCAAAGACACATATTGCAAGCACTGAGTTTTTATCTTCACTAGAATCTTGGAAATAGAAGTAGCAACAGGACATTTCCTTGGACTTCAGTTGAAGGAGTAGGTTCAGGTCATCTACAGAAAAGTCTTGTCCTGGTCACTACAGAAAAGCCAAAATCCTGGGAACATTCAGCAAGGCTGCAGCTTGCTTGTGAGTCAGGATAAACTGATGGCATTAGGTTTGCCATGTGTGGGCTTGGTTTTTTCCCCTCTGGTAAGTGGTGACACATGGCAAAGGGCTTTTCTCCCTCAGTTACTGCTCTTCTTTCCTCATTCTCAGCATTCTGCCAGAAACCTGCTCTTCCCTCCTCTCTGTTGTAGCGTAATGTGAGCTTTGAGATTCTTCCTTTTATTCCAGAGGGGATTTCTCCTAAATCCTGTTTCTCCTTCAGGTTTTTCAGAGAACTGAATAAGATGTTGAATCTACCACAAGGAAGCCCTGACAAACTCAGAAGGATACTAAATAGACCAACTAAATTATTCTTTTATTAACTGCTACTTAGAGTTGTTTTAACACACTGGTGCCTCTGCATTTTTAATAAGAAAAAGAAGGATGAGAATACAAGAAGTGGACATTGAATTTTTTATAGAAGAAAACAGATGTAGTTTTTGTATGGTGTTTCCTTTTCAGTCTTTGAAAGTTTTCCTTTGTTGTTTTTCTTTTTTCTTCTAGTCTAAAAAAAAAAATCTGCTAATCTTGCTTTTTAAAACAGTGGATGGCAGAGTAATGGACAGGATAAATGTTTGGGTTTTGATGAACCCAAAGTAAAAGAACTTCAGACATCTCATCCTTTTTCACACAGCACTTTGTCATTGCAGTACACCATCTGTTTATTGGATTCCTGCTTGATTCCACCTTGTCCTTTCCTTGTTTAGTTAGTTGTCGCTACAGCTGAAGAGTGGTCATCAGCAACTGAATCACTTTCAAAATGTGAATTTGTCCGTGCAGGTATTTTATATAGCTGATAGCACACAGGTCTTTTACAAGTCTGATTTTTGAGTGTTGTGATCTGTTGTGTCTTGGTTGTTGAATACAGTTTATGAAATGCAGAGAAAATAATTGCTTCTGGTGGTAGGTCTGGATGTGTCACACAGCTTGCAGTTCTGCTTATTGTGCTGACTGCTTCAGTACTGAATTAGTGATTTTTTTTTTTTTGCTTGTTAAAATCTGTGGTACAAAAAGGGAAAAATTAATGAACTTTCTTGTTTCTTCAATGAAACAGGAGTACAGGGTTTTAAATATGTTATTTCTGCTTATTTCTTTGCAGCAGAACATCAGAGTTTCAAGACAGGCAGATGCTCCATGTCAGAGCTAATGGTATAGAATAGAGTTTTTTCAGTTGTAAGGGACCTGCAGAGATCATCTAATCCAACTGACTGACCTCCTCAGGCCAGAATGATGTAAGCTATGGATGCATTAAGACACAGAAAGAATGATTTTGGTTTTAGCAGATATTTCAAATGAAAGGTCTTCAGAGAATTCCTGTCCTCTTTTCTGGGTGAAAACTTACAGTACTTACTTAGAACACGCAGCATAACTTCATGTAGACCCGACAGAAGCTGAATTTGATGTTTCTGATAAATCTGACGTGAAAATAACCTGGCATGCTGTCATACTTTTTTTTTTTTTTTTTCCTGAGAAGTGGGATTTGCAGAGATTTCTCCTATTACCTTTCTACCTATCTTTTTAGACTTTGCTTTCACAAAAAAGAGCACAATCCAATTTGAAGGAAAAAAAGGAAAATAATCTCTGAAAAAGAGATGATTGATGTGAATAGGTAGCTGACCTTCTAGCCTGACAGTGATGAAACATACCAAGTATGTCTCTCAAAATTTTAAAAGCTGTAGATCTTGGCAACAAAATACACATGGAAATGGAGTTGTTTCCCCCGGAGTAAGCAAAGATGTGAAACCTACTGTTCTGTCTTCATGTTTGTAGACTTTGTCTAGTGTTTCTGTAAAAAGAAAAAGAAATTTATACCAACTGTCCTAACGCAGATAACTGGAGGAGCAGGGTTTGTGGGTTCTCATCTTACTGACAAACTAATGATGGATGGCCATGAGGTTACAGTTGTGGACAACTTCTTTACGGGCAGGAAAAGAAATGTGGAGCACTGGATTGGTCATGAGAACTTCGAACTGATAAATCATGATGTCGTTGAGCCCCTGTACATTGAAGGTAGGTAGTCTCTGCTTTGGTATTTGCACTTTTTTGTGCCTTCCCCTTCTAAGTCTGCGTGTCTGCAAAGAACTGAAATTTACCTGCTGAGTTCTGGGTTGAGTTATCTAATATCTGTATGCTTTGTTTATTATTAGCCTGCTTTCTGTGACCAGTATGGAGTTAGAGGTTCAGAGCACTTTTGTCTTTGAAATCAATTCTTCTTTTCTGAGTGGACAGGAGGAGAGAGACCTTAAAACATAGGTCTGATATGTCTGATTTTGTGAGACAGCAAGATGGCAGTGGGTCAGTCTGTCTGTCCTTTGCATTGTCCCACTTTCCTATGTGCCTGCACAGGCTTACACGCACAGAGTCGGTCGTCCTGATATTTCATGAACTGAAGTATAATTCAGGGCTGCAGTTACACTAGACATGCATCCTGCAACTGTGTATGGTCAGGTGAGAGGAAATTAACTTTTCTTAGCTGCCTTCAGTGTCTTCTTCTGTAGAAAACGTTTCTTCTGCTTTAGGTTGAGGCATTCTACAACCTGAAGAGTTGGAAAACAGCAGCACTGAATTTCCCTAGTTTTCAAAAGAAAAACAAAAAAACCCCAAAAACACAAACAAACAAAAAATACACCAATCCTAAAGAAAGAAGCAAACAAACAAAAGTATGTTCTGCTTTAAAGTAGTAGCTCAACATCTGAACTGTCATAAGCTTCAAACTATTAAATAGTTGTTAACTATTAGCATTGCTGTATTTGACAGAGACATGCATTTATAGACTTCTGTGGGGTTATCTAACCATATAATGAGTCAGTGAAAGCATTGCTCAAATTACACTGCAGTTCTGGTGGGTGTGCTCTATCCTTTTAAAACTCTATAGCAATGTACTTGTTCATTTTAAGAAAAAAAAAAAGACTACTGGTTTGGGTTTTTTTAATTCCTACTGAATTCTGGTGCTTGGAATTTCACAGGAACTACCTCACGTAATTGCATCTCTTGTATAATTGCTTGTGATGAATTCCTGGCAACACTGCTGAAACAGTCCTGCAAAAACACGTGCTCCGGCTCTGTTCTGACAATGCACTGGTTCAGTTACTGCCTGTTACTTCAAACTTCTGCTTCCACTGACAAGATAATGGAACAGGGATCTTATTAACTGACTCCAGATGCCGGGAGCTCGTACCTCAGCCAGATCAATTTGTCAGCTTTTCTAATCTTTTCTATGCATTACCTTCTTTCTGACTGATTACACTTGAGACCTTCTCAGAGAATTATCATTGTTGCTGATATTGTTGCCCAGCTAACTAGGCACTAATGAATGGGAATTCTTAAATCTTTCAGATATCTTTCCTATGGCCTATGTAATTAAGACACCAATTCCCTATTTTCTACTGACAGCTAATTATTACATATTGTTCAGTGGGTAGTTTATTGAATATCTTTTTATCTTCCAGCAGTATAAATTGAGGCTACCATGGCTAAGTGTTAAAATAAAATTAGCTTTTGTAAACTAGGAACATGGTAAAATTTTATTTCATTGCAGAGTTTGTAGTCCAGTGAGGTGATGGGGGGGATAGTTTTTGTAACAGATCAGCAAGTTGGCATATAGATCAGATAGTTCTTTTCTTAGTCCTAGTTTCTCCTTTTTCCTTGTAAATAGAAGTTGGAATGACTGCAGTCATGATAAAAAGTAGGTTTGTGTCTAAAGAATTTCTCTGTATTTGCTTTCCTGTTTAAGCCAGGTTATGTAAGGTTGTTTGACAGTTCAGTTCCAGGGAGGATAATCAGTGCTTTATTTCTGAAAGAGACCTCATTTTGGGTCTAGAAAGAACAGTGCCTTCACTTTGGGTATGGAAAAGTGAATTTAGTCTCAAGATGTGTAGCTTTCAGCTTCACAGTGATGCCTACGCACAGTCTGCCTTGGCTGCGTCATTATCTTTGATCCGTGACACCAAGTGGAACTCAGCATTCTTGGACCTTGATCTAGCTTGGCCAGAGACAATATTAAATCACCTAAACACACATTTTATTTTTTAGCCCTGTGACAACTATAGTTATCTCTAGTGCTGAATGTCTTTGTCCTCTACGAGGATTTTATTTGCTTTAGCATTTGGAAATGTCAATGGGAAATGTACAAGTTTTCACTTTGTTTTTTTCAAGCAGAAGCAAAAGGGTTTTGAATTCTTTAGTGGAATGAATGTCTTTCAGGAATCTTGAAGGATGAAAAATAGTAAAAGAAAAAGGTTGAAATAGCTATATTAACCTTTTTTTTCTATTATAATTCAGTTCTTGGTTTTTAAAGAAATTTTCATTTCAGCCTGACCCTCACATAAAGCTTCAATACACTATAAAATGGGCACTTTTTTGGTACAGGAAGACAGGGGTTTTAAGGCTGGTCTGGAATTAAAAGAATCTCTTAATGCTCTTTTTTGTATTATCAGGGGAGAAAAAATAGAAATCCACCTTTACTTATTTTCTGCCTCATTCTCTACATTTATTAAGATTACAAGTGCCCCAAGGTAGTCACTTGAGAGCACTGTGGCCATATTGTAAAGACACACAGATGTTAACTAGAAAACAAATGAGAATTACTGCTTCATCTGGTGTTAATGTGATGTCCCCCAGTTGAGGGTAATAGATAAAATTGCAATAGAAAATGCCAAAGGAAATTCTGTGTTAAATAAATTTATGTTATTAGTAATGTATTTGGTTTACACAGTGACATAAGCATTAGTGCTATCTTGTTTATACTCACCTTTCCATTAGAGTTCTCTCTATGTTTGTAGTAAAAAGTAAGGGTTTGTTTTTATATCCCTTCAAGCCACTAAAGTCTGTGAAATTTCTACTGTGCCATATTGTTATACTTTAATATATGCATAAAAAAACCCCAAAAACACAACAAAACAACCAACTGAAAAAGAACCCCAACCTAAAAACACAGATACATGGAAACAACAACAGCAACAAAAAAAACCCAAAACAAACAAACAAGAGCAAAAATACACAGCCCATATACCCACAAAATCCCCAGAAACACACACATGGAAAACCAAGCCACTTTCAAGGTGATATAAGATGGCACATGATCATTCCACAAACTGAACTCCTCAACAGGAAAATATGCCTTTTAGTTTTCAGTCTTGAGGTGCCTATGGTTCTCAACTACCCTTAGGCACACTCAGCAGTTGAATAAATCTGGAAGGAAACATCAGACAGTCATATATGGCCCATATCCCTCTCCCACTGGCATTTCTTCCTGCTTCCTCAGCAGCTTCTGGAAGCCTTAAAACAATCTTCTATAAAGTGACAGGTGCACATTTCCTTTAAACCCAATTATCTCTTGTAACTGAAAGATGTCCTCAGCTGAACTGTTTCATAGTTCACAGGAACACACTTCAGCCTTGTATTTCTTTTTGGTTGCTTGGTAGTATTGTTTTGTTTTGTTTTTACCACACCTTTCACAAATTAGAAACAAAAACAGGCCTGAAAATGCCACAAGTTTACGGTCAACAGTGGAAACAGTTGAGTCAGCTGAACTGAGTTTCACTTCCCTAATCAAAGATGCACAGTATGTTTTGAAAAATATTGTATGATACTTCTGAAATTGCAGCTGAAACTGCTGCCCAGACTCTTTTTGGGCAGAGCAGTGAAGAGTAGTTCCACTCTGATGCTCAAAAACTTAAATGCTTAAAAATTTAAAACAGGTGCATGTGTATTTACCGAAGTAGTATAATATGAAATAAGAGAGAAGTAAAGTGTAAGTGGTAGGTAATGATAAACTGTTTTATGGTTTATGTTCTGAGATGAACTGTTCTTCAGTTAACTAAAGCTGTTCTGTTTTGGTCTTTGTTTGTTTTTCTGCTTTAATTCTTCATGGCAGAAGTCCAGTTTCTAGAAAAACATTTCTTGAATGTTGGCTCTAATTTCAGTGACTGTTGTGAACACAAAGGTAGTCTCGGCTCTTTTGACTCTCACTGAAAAAGCTTTTGAAATGATATAATAACAGATTTTACAAGTTGAGAGACGGGGTGTAAGCATGTGATACACATAGTGAGGAGGATATTGGCTTTCAGAGTTTGCAGGAGGTGTTGCTAGTTGCTAGTTACATGCACATAGGTAAGTAAAGTAACAGTATTTGTAGAATTTTAATAAATTGTTTGCTTTACTGGGACTAAAAAACCTTTTATTTTTAAGGATTTTGCTGGCTTTTAGGTCTGAGTTGATTGTTAAGGCTAAGGCCAACAGTCTCACAAACTTGGTCAAAAGAATGGTCTATAGCCTTCCAGATGTCAGGGTGGTAACATTTTATTAAACAGTGTTCTACAGTATCCCAGAAATGTTCAGTCTTCAAGTCCTCTCTCAGGTAATTTAAAGCACATAAAAATGCAAACACAAAAAGTGTCTTTATTACATAGCTTCTTTTTTTTTTTTTGTCTTCCTCCATACTTCCATCCCAGGTTTTTTCCTTCCTAGTCTTTGTTCTCTGTGCTTAATAGGTTCAACTTGCTGATTTTAAATTGTAATTGTCAGGAAAGTCTGTGGCAAGGCAGAGGGTAACAAATGCTACTTTATTTTGTTTGTCCAGAGCCATGTGCAATCGTGCTGTGGTCTTGGTCTCTGGTGTGAGGCTCTCCAAAACTGCTCCAGTATAAGCAATATGTAAATCTTTGTGGTTAGTCCAGTTTGCCTGATGTTACAGACAGTGTGTTTAGCATCAGGTAAATGAATTTGTATTTGTAGTCCTTTTTAGTTCAGGGCAATAGAAATGTCTCACTTCACTGTGTCAGCTTCTCTGACCTGACCTCCAGTAATGATGTCAGCACAGCTGGCTTTTTTTACAACAGAAGTCCATACATTCAATCTGTAGAAACTTATTTGTACGCTTCTGATCAAAGCCTTTCTGCTCAATGCTTCCTGACTAGCAAATACAGTGATGGATGCAGGTGCTTAGTGGGCTTAGTGACCTGTGTAGTCCTTTTTGGGACCATGACACATGTTGAAGGCAGAAATTGAAGATGGAGGTCATTTCCTGTCGCAGGAAAGGTGGTAGATTTCTCCCTTACCATGCACTTGGGAAGCATGGAGAACATATGCAGTATTAGGGCTAGAATATAAAGATGATATGAAGGAAAGTAGTTTTATGGCAGTATTTTGGAGTTTTATGGAGTATTTTGTTCTAGTCACCGTAGGACAAGTGGTTTTACTGAGCATTCTTGTTTAGCATTAAGGAAAACACAAGATTCAATGTTTGTGTCAAAATTTAGGTATTGCAGATTCCAATTATGCTAAATTTTAGGAATTTTTTTTTTAGCTTTTCACCTAGAGAAGGGCATAATTGGCAAACAGTAGTTGCTGTTTATCAATATGCAGTATGTAACTTAAACTTCATGTTGAGCACAGACTTCTATATTTGCCACGGTGTACCTTGTGTACCTGGCTTGAATGTTTATGCAAGCTTCTGTGTCTGTGCTACTTTGAAATTAATTTGATTTTTTTGGCTTTTTTTTCAATAAAATTTTAACATAGCAAATTTGTTTAATGTTTCTTTATCAGTAGTCTACGATCCTGTGCTTGGTAAACTGCTTGCTGCCATTTTCACAGTTAACAAAGTTCTAGTCTCCTATGTGAGTTACACACAAAACTTGCAGAATTTTATTGTTATCATTTGTTCTTGTGTTGTGGTCCTTTTGCAGAACTGCTCACATGGTTATTTTCAAATAATTGCACCATGACTTTATTGCAAAGCTAGCTCAAGGCTTTGTATTAAGTGCTGTAAAACTTCTTTTCTTTGCCTTATGTAACAAAAAGGATTTGTGGAGGTCAATTACTAGATGTATTTCTTTCTGTCCTTCAGTAGATAGTGTCCCAGGCACCCAAACAGTGAATCCTTTGAAAAACTGCAGCTTGGATAGCTTTCCACAGCTCTTGCTGGAACAGGGTTAAGTTGCCCGCTATCTTAAATAACTGTTAACTTTGTATTGCAGCACACAAGGTTGTTAGCCAGGCTGGGTAGATGGCTTTGTCTAGCTGGCCTGCTGAAAAAAGATATTTCTCAGACCTGACAGTTCATACAGGGAAGGTGGAATGAGAAACAGTTATTCTTATTTCAGCATCATCAGCTTGATGGGTCAAATATGAAAAGTTTGTGGTAGAAACTTTTCACCCTACTGAAATGTCCAGCATTCTCTAAATGTTTTGGAAAAACGATGATGTTTTTCATTGGTCTGAGGCTTGATATACAAAAGGTTCCTGCCCAGGCAAGAGGCAGAGGTCCTATAACTGCCTGGTTGCCTCTCCTTCTGATCCAGAAGATGGCCATCTGGCACTTGGCAAGTGCCACATCTTCCGTCTTTCTGCCAGTTCTGCTCTTGCTGAACCTTTTCCATACAGGAGTCAATTTTTGCCTTTATGCATGGGGGAAAAGTACATTTAGGCAAATGAGACGGGCAGGACTGTACATCTGGCAAGAAAAACCTTGGTTTTCCCCCAGCTCCTTCTCTGTTTCATTTAAAACAGCTGCTAGCTGGGAAACAAAGGATGAATGAAGGACTAAAAGAAGGAGAGTGCTTTCTGTCTGTCTTTTGTACCTTTTTTTACACTTTGTTTCATGTTTAAAAATAAGTAAATAAACTTGAATATTATAAGGAGTTTTGGGGGTTTTGTATTTTATATGTATTTGTTTCTAGTTATATGACCACTTGGATAATCACAGGCCTAGCTATATCTTTGTGGAGCAAAAGGAGTGGTAGTTTTTGACCCCTATATCTGAATTGCCACATGCCATTAAAGGAACCATTCATATACAAGCTGCTGTGTGTCAAAAATTAGCGGTATTTTTAAAAAATACAAAGAAACCACAAAACAGAACTAAGTGGATGGAAAGGGAGGTGGGATAGAGTTCATCTCTGCTTCGACAGATTAGGATTGGGCAGTAAATTACTAACACACCAAAATGCTTTTGAAGTGACATTTTTTCTTTCCAAAAATTCCACCGCAGCTTGTCAAAAACCTGATTTAGAAAGGGTTGTGAAGGAATAGGTAGAAAGAAACAGCATGAAAGTCAAGTCAGAGTTCAGCTTTGAGTTGGCTGTAGGTGACTTCAGCAATTGCTTTGTTAATTTTTCTGCGCCACTGTGCTTGAGTTACCTGCTGCTTGCAAGCATCAGTCAGTATCTTTATGGAAGCATTCCTTTTGCCAGCTTCCAGTCTACCCCTTGTCTTTGGTTTTATGACAGTAGCAGGCTGTGGGAAGGGGATACTTAAAGCAAAACTTGAGGCAGTCATATATTTTATTCATGTTCAGAACTCATCTGTAGGAAGTGTGCTGAAGTTCAACAAACTGGTTTAAATTTACTCCATGTTGCATTTTTGCATTATTTCCCCAGCACAGAAATTGATTCCAGCTTTATTCACTACTTATGCTTACAGTGTCACAGTGACCAAAGTAAGTAGTTATTCCATGTCACACTTCATCTTGCAGAACAATTAACTAGCTTCACATTGCAGACAGACTGCTAAAAGTTTCAGTTGCATTAGCAGTGCAGGTAGGGCTTGGAATCGAGCCTGAGCTGGGGACTTTCTTCTGCCAGCTCTCGCTGCATCAGGTAGTCTTTGGATGCTATTTGTGTTGCTATTACAGGTGCCCTGTGTGGCAAACTCTCTCTTGATGCTGCACCAGAGTTGACAGCGGTTAGATGTACTATCTCCTGATCATTCAAGAACAAATAGCAGAGAACCTGCTACATGAAATTTTACTTCTCTGCACCCTTTTTAAGTGAGAATAAATATTCAGCAACATTACACATCTGCCAAAACTGTCTCTATAGCTTTCTGGGCTGTTTTGACAACATCTAGGCAGCAATTCATCCCTGCTGTAGAGACAAACAGCTCTAGACCGAAGAGAGCATGGCAACATAGTAGATATGCAAATAGGTGTATTTTGTTGCATCTGCATGAGCATTCTGTCAAATATCGTTACTTTGTCAAGTAATACTTGCAGTAACAGTCATTAATTTGCCTTAGGAGCTCATCTTATGTTTATGTTCATAGTTGATTGTTCTCTGGGGTGAAGTATGGCTTGAAATAATTTTTCCTTTTTTGGTCATTTGACATTGTGAGTTTAAACAGTGAATAAAATTATTTTGCAGGATTTCTTGTGTTGCAGTGATAATACAGGACTGTGGTATAGGGTAAACGTTGAAATGCATCCTCCAGATGATCCAGTGTTTGCTTATTATGCTGTGCTAATAGAAGTCAGGAGCTGAGCTTGTGCAGTAGATATTAGACAGTTAATCTAGAAAAACTTGACTTATATACAAACACACTTCATTAGGCATTCAGAAAGAAAGTAGGTTACATATTTTACCATGCCAATATTGCTGGTATTTTTAAAGTGATATTACCAGAACACGTGCTTATGTTAAAAAGAATGTAATGCTTTTATGTGAAGGAGGTGCTTGTGCTTTGAAGACTTACCTACTTCTCATTTTTTCATTGCTCAACAGACTGTTGAAAAGTAAGGGATGACTTTCACGTGGATAATTCAAACCACTTATGTAAGCTCTTGCCCTACTAGTCTGCTTTTTTAAAATATATATTTATTAGAGGTCAGAAAGCAAAGGTTTGCATACTTGCTTTGTCAAATGAAATTAGAGGAAGTCTTCAATAGGATGCACATTCCTCTGATATTTCAGTGTTCTCAGCTAGTTGAAAGCAGGTGATAACTTCATAGTTGATATTTTTTTGTATAGTGATAGGGTGAGGGGAAATGGCTTTAAACTGTAAGAAGGCAGGTTTAGATTAGAAACAGGAAACAGAATGTCTGTTATGGGGGTGGTGAGGCACTGGAACAGGTTGGCCAGAGAAGCTGTGGATGGCTGATCCCTCAAAGTGTTCCAGTCCAGGCTGGGTGGGGCTCTGATCAGCCTGGTCTAGTAGAATGTTTGGTGCGATAGAGGTGATCTTTAAGGTCTCTTCCAACTCAAACCATTTCTGATTTTTTTTTTTTTTTCCTACTAGATGTAACTCATATACAGCTTGTGGTGTTTAAACGAGTATAGTTGTATTTAAATGGAGAAAAAGAAAAAAATTTTTTGTTTTGTTTTTGGGTTTGGTTTTTTTAATTTGAAAGTCAAGGGTGCTTCTACCCTGTTTTAAGTAGAAAAAATAATTTAACTGAAGGAAAAAGTTCATTATGTCACAGATACTGTGAAAGTTAAAACCCCCAACAGAAGGCCAAGAGAAATCAATGTGTGGTCAAAGTACAGACTGTTTTTTAATGCTGTGATTTACTATTGCTTTTTAATATTAAAACACCTAAGGAAATAGAAGGAAAACATTTGTTTGATCAGGAGTGTTAAGTTCTGGGGAAAGACAGCCTTATGCCATGCAGTATTTTCTTCTGTCAGAATAGCAGCTAGCCTAGACTTTCCCAGCTTCTTTCTGGTCTCAATACCAAGTCCTTGTAAAAAAACAAAACAAACAAACAAAAAAAAAAAAAACCTAACTTTTCTTTTGAAACACAAAGGAGTTATTTTCCCTTTCTTTTATCCGGCCATTTTAATTATTACCTAACCTTTTGATTGCTTTTCTTGAATGACCTTGGTGTAGGGGATTTGTTCTTCCTTAAACAACTGATTTTTGAGCTTATCTTTAATTTTTGCTTTATCAGTTGTTTATCCATGGGTGATTTTTTTACATAGTTCTGGCTTGCTGTGATTCAAGTTACATAGAAGACAGAAAGACATTTACCTGTTTACATCAGTCATGTTATGAAAAGCTTGCAGGTTGAGCTTTTGAGTATCAGATACTGCCTATGAAAATGAATCCAGTTTTCATTGCTTTGTTTTTATTATAATTTAACAAATTTTTTCCCAACAGTCTTTTGTTTCTAATACCTCCAACCTTCAATCGTCTCAGACAATGAATTTCAACTAGTTCTGTGGTTAATTGTATTTCATAACAGGGAGTGGAAGAGTGTGCTGAAGTCTGTATTGGGTTTTGATTTGTGTGTTTGTTTTTTTAATTAAAGCTAAAATACTGTATTATTGAAAGCATTGCATATATGTAACAAAAGCAATAGGAAAAAAAAAGACAAAAGTTGTATGCTTGTATCTTGCCATATATATTTGATATAAAAATGATACTAAGTCGATTAGTGTTTCATTGACAGGTGGTTTAGAAATAAAAATACAATATTTAATTTTCCCGAAAAGTTTCTCCTCATATTGAGAAAATATTTCTAGCATTTTTGCTTCACAGTCTGTTTTAGAAAAATACTCTGAAGCTTGTAGCTACTTAAAAACTTGAGAGTAACAGAATGTTGCAAGTACTTCTGCAGCTTCTAAGCATTTCTGAAATACTCAGCTAAATTTTATATAAGCGGAAAAGTGTGAACACCAACACAGACATCTATATCTGTGTCAACAGTGTTGATATATTACATTAGGCTCTAGGTTTTGATTTACTAAAAATTAAGTTTTTCTTAGAGTTACAACAGGTTTGTGTACCTGTAGGTAGCAATACAGGAAGCACTGGGTGCCAGTGCTAGGAAGTGCAAAGGAATACTTGTTTCTTGATTTTCATACTTTCTCATTTAATATCTTATGTGGGAAAATAATAATGCTATCCCCTCAATTTTTCTGTAGTGGACCAGATCTATCATCTAGCATCTCCTGCTTCTCCTCCAAATTACATGTATAATCCTATAAAAACACTGAAGACCAACACTATTGGGACATTAAACATGCTGGGTAAGTGGAATTTTTTTATTACTTAACTTGATTAGACATCATATAATCCTGGCAGAGTTGCTGGGGAGAGGGGAGGATGAAGGAAATGAGTTGTACATTTTAAAAAGTTGTTTCTTTAAGCAAAATAAGGTTGGGAGTATTTTTACCCTCTTTGAAGATATTTGTTCTTTTCCTTTAAATATATCTGCAAATGAACACTGACAAGATGGTTGTCAAAGCACAAGAACTTTGTACCTGTAAGTTGGCTGTGGAGTGTGCAGTAATTACAGAAGTAATAGGACCAATTAAGAGACTGGGATTTTTATAGCACAGTTGTGTTCATGACTGCAGTTTTCACTTTGGTGACTTTGGACCAACATTCCCACAATTACCATAAGTGAGTGTTCCTTTCCACCTCAGCAAACATTGGACTAGGTGGAACTGCACTGGTTTAAACTCCAGACATCAGGAGTAGTGCAGCCTCTTCTGCATGCCTTGGCTAGCAAGTTCTGAAAGAGTGTTTAATGTCTAGCTTCACACTGCATAGTTACAAGGCAGTGTTTTCAGCTTTGTCTGTTAGTTTTGATGCTGGGCATGGGTCTGTGAAAAAAAGACCTCAAGCTTTCACTACTTTTTCCTCCCACCTCTGTGCCATTTGGTGTTATACAGACTGATCTGAGTGTCAGTGATGCTAAGAATTGTTACGCGTCAGAAAAACACCTGGGCATTAGCATAGGTTTCTTGTTTGAGTGTAATTCTAGAGAGTACAGTTCAGAGTCAAGTGATTTGGAGAATATTGAGGTACCAGAATGGCACAGGTGAGAGATTTGTTTGATTTGTCATGCCAACTTGAAGACCAGAAAGCCACTTAAATGGAATGCAGGATAATCTCAAGTGACGGGTAGGATCATCCAAGTAGTTTAAAAGGGCATAATAAAGGAGAAATTATTGATTTTTGTCCTATAACATGTTATTCTGTATACGTTTATTTACATAACTTGTCTTTAATCTATGTAAAGAAGGATTTGGTAATCATAATATACTATGTTGTTTCAAGATCCTGACTTCCTAAATGGAATGCTTCCTTGGCCTTTATTTAGATTGTAATAGATTAAGTTCTTGGATCTTGATTCAGTGCAGCTGCTAGTCCCAGAAGCAAACACATCACATGCAGGTGCTGCTCTGCTGTTTCTTAAGTTTTCTAATTTGGAAGTGGGAGCTATGGATGTGATTTACAGCTAAATTTGCTTAGTGAGAGAAATCTAATTCTCTTTAAAAACATGTAAAACAGGATCACACTAAAACAGCTAGCATGAGTGAAAGATTCTTGCACTTGCTCTAATTATGTTCTTCTTTCCCCATTGCCCAAAATCTAGGCTTAGCTAAACGTGTTGGAGCACGGCTGCTGCTGGCCTCTACATCAGAGGTTTATGGAGGTAAGAATAAAACGGTATTTAGAGCTCTTCAGATAGAACTGTGTAAAAGGATATTTACACATCTTTTGTCAGATACCAGAATGATAGATTTTTGTCACTGTCTTTGCTTGCTTTTATAGGAGATTTTCTTCTTAGAGTTTAAAATGTGAGAAGGGCATTTACCGTGCTTGCTTTATGTATCTAGTCAAGAGTGATGGCAGGAGATTTGCAGTGCTGTCTCTATCTTTCCCTTGTCCTGGTTTATGTCTCTTTTTCCAGAGGGCTTGTGAGGGAATTGAGTGTTGTACTCTAAAGTCCAGATACCATAATGAAAACCTGAAAAGAAAGATCATTTCAGTAGTAAATTTGCATATCTTTTTCCCATCACGTAGGAATTGTATTGTTAAGATTTAGCAATTGCTCTGGTCTGTAAGAGGCAAGAGGCATAACTTCCAAGCTAAGTAAATACTGGCTGTGCATGCAGGTTCTTCTGGTGTCTCTGAAAATATATTTGGCAGTGCTCTCCTCTTACTGTTAGAAGTGAAGGATATGAAAAAAATTAAAGAATGGTGGATAGAATGGTGACTGGATGCAGCAAGAATCTTTAGCACTTCCTTGGGTGTGTAACAGACCCTGTGCCTGCTAAAAAAACTTCCTTCTCTTCTGAACTATTGTATAATTGATAATAGCAGTGTTGCAAGATCAGTGGAGGTACACAGCTACAGTACCCTGCTCAGTGGGAGTAGATTTGAGTCTCAGCTGAAAAGAGTGAACAAGTAAACAAAAGATGTTCACCTGTGGTATGAGATACAAAGCTTTGTGAGCAAAAAGTGAGGAAGGACAAAGAACACACCACTTTTGGTGGAACAACTCCAGAAGATTGAAAGTAAATGCCCAAGCAAGAGATCTCCAAGATGATTGGCCAACCAAAGTGGCCTGAGCATGTGCAGCATTCCTACTGCCTCCCAGGCTTTGATTATCTATGGTCAGGCTCTATAGAGAAGAATAGTAGCCCCAAGGACTCTTCAGTAACTGAACAAACTCCTCCCTTCTGGAGTATCTCCTTTCCCACGGCATCTTTTCAGGCCTTTTTAAGATTGCTATGGGCTTTGGTAATCAACTTCTATGCATTTACCATTCCTGTGTGGCTTTCATATGGCACAAATTCATCCGTAATCATGTCTGAGCAGCATAAAATCTGGAAGGTTTAATCAGAACTGACTGTCAAGGTTGTTTCAAAAATTAGCTTTCAACACTAGGAAGTTCTGTAGTAATGTATGTCGACTTCAAACCCAGTAGAAATTATAGCATTCTAAAGACAACCAAGTTGCTGCCTGTTGTTTGCTTATACTCAGTTGTTTTACTAGTCTTTCGTCTTCTGCCACTGCCGTTTTCATGGTTCCAGTGATTGCACTTAAAGGAAATTGTGTTAAAATGGAAGGTATTTTAAAATGCAGAATTCAGAGAGAAGCTGTGCTGACTTGTACAACACAAATGCTCTTCTGAAATTCTCATCATATGTAGTCATCTTGTGATATATCATGATCTGAGGTGTTTGTTTTTTCCCCATAGATCCTGAAGTTCACCCTCAAAATGAGGATTACTGGGGGCACGTGAATCCAATAGGTCCAAGAGCCTGCTATGATGAAGGAAAGCGGGTTGCAGAGACTATGTGCTATGCATACATGAAGCAGGTACTAAACTTGCATCAGATTTGGTGTTTTTTCTTGTAATTATTGAAGGTCAATATATGGGAAGACTGGAATATGTGTATTTAGGAGTAGAAGGGGAAAAGAGCACGTCTTGAGTAGAAACACTTATGCTGTTGTTGCAAAATGTGTTTTCTTTAATTGGAAGGTTTTATTGCTCACATCTGTTGTGTGTTCTCAGATGAGCAGTCTTCTTGTAGAAAATGTGCTTTAGTTGTCTTAATAGGTATAATATGTCTTTCAGTACAGTAAATAGTTTTTAGACAGATTAAACTGAGGTGACTTTAGAGTGCTGAGAAGTCAGTGGAATTGAATAGGGCCATAACTGATAAATGTGGAATGTTGAAGGAGAATAATCACACTCAGAATATACAGGTAAGAATGGGGAAGGTCTTTAATGAGTACTTATATAGAAGCAATGTATTTTAAGCACTTCTGAAATGTCTTAAAATTATATAGGTATAAATTACAAACTTTATTGAATACCTTGCTGTGTAATGCCTGTTTGCAGACAGAGACGGTAGCATGAGGATAAAAATGCAATTTAAAATATATTTAAGAAATTATACATGCCAGTTTCCTTGTGTTTCCTAACCAGCAAGTAGAAACTCATCATTAATTAACGTAGCATTGACTCTTTATCTGTATGTAAATCTTGCTTAATTGTGGTTCAGCTAGGCTCTAGGAGACTATTCAATTAGCAAATGTCCCACACTAAAGAAAATTATATCAGTATTTCTTGTTGTTGGCAGCCTTAATATATAAACTATAAATGAAACATAGGATATTGTATGGAATTTTAAACCTTTAAATTATAAAATGCTAAGTGCTTTTATAAACCTTGAGAACAGAATCAAGCTGAAGTGATAAGACTTTAAAAGATGATATTTTAGTATAGAGTAGTAATTTTGTCTTACCTCTTCTACCAGACAGAGAAGGCAGAGGTTCTGTCCTTTTTGTTCTTTTAAATGATTTAAGGTCCAACGTAGTGATACTGCTCTTCTTCAGGATGTCATCTGCAGTATTTCACTGGAGACAAAATAGGCCTTGTCAGTGTGGAAACTCATTTACAGTTCAAAGTTACAGTTTTTATGAGAAATTCTGTAGGGTGTTGCATTTTTTGCAGGTTTGTGGTACGCACTGCAGTATTCTTTTAGAAGGGTTTGAGTAGGTAATTTTTAAAATCATGGGCTGTATCTTATAACCACAGAATGAGCCATGATAGCATCTCATAAATTTTATGCAGGATTTACAATGACTAGCAAAGGTTTGTAAGGTGGAACTGCAGTGCACATGTACATTAAGTAAAAACTCATTATGCAAATGAGCTGTCTGTCCTAGGGCCAGCTCTGTGACATATTTATTATAGTTTGTTATGGATTAGTGAAGTCTGCCCAAGCTTGTCCTATATTCAGATATGTTCTGAAACATTGTTGAGCTGATGTGGGGAAAAGAGAGGGGTGGGTAGTGTTTAGAGGGGTGATATGCTGTTATTAGTGGAGGAAGCCTTACCTTTTGAAAAGGTCTGATTCCCTCTATGCAAATAAGCATTGTGCTTTTAAGAAGATTTTTGGTAGGAGTGACGTAGCCCAAGGCAGTAGGATTTTCAGTATTTCAGGCTAAAATATTTCCAGAATCTCTCAGCTTCAAGTAAAAGAAGAAATGGGCAAAGTTATTTTGCATTATTCGATCATTTCTTACAAAAATTTCCATGATTATGCACATTGCTAGGTACCTTAAATACCTAATAGTGTTTCCAAGAAATGTGAAGTAAAACTAAACTTCTGCATTATACTTCCAGACAGCCTGTTTGAATGAGAATGGTTTTTGAATTTACTCAAAGTTGACTATTTGCTGTTGTCAGAGCTCCTCAGTAGCCTGTCCTGTCCAAGGCATTTTTAGTGCATTCTTTTCTGCTGGCAGTGTTGTTTTGTTGGCTTATTTTGACCCTATGAATTAAGCATTTCTTGACTTTATCACCTGAAAAAGCGACAGGAGGGCAGTTTCATCACACAGTATCACAGTGTGAATTTTGTGTTTTGTTCAAGATTTGCCATTCCTCCAATACTCTGGAGTAATTTAAATACTGACTAGGATCTGATACTGCCTTCATGGCGGGATTTGCGTCATCTGCATAGGTGTGTTGTAAATAAAAACACATGGTAATTCAAATGCTGTGCATATTCAGGGTATTTTGTGAACTAGATTTCTTTCTTTTTTTATACTACTGACCTGTAAGGAAATTCTCCAGAGCTGAAGTAAAACTTCAGGTTGCTAGGGAATGTTACAGGAAAATTTCTTCCTTCCACTTTCTTCATCCATTTTTTCATACGAGCTATGTGACTCTGAAAGCTTTGGTGGTAAGAAACAGGCTTGATTGTGATACAGCAATCATATTAAGTGCTAGTTTTGGAATTGCCTTAGAATAGCTGAAGTGTTGAGCTATAAGCGTGGTAACATTTCAACCGTAAAATTATAGGCTCTGTTCAGGGACCTACATCATGCCCAAAGTATAGAGCCAGATGATTGAGGCTGTCATTCCTAGCTTGTTTAAGAGCTTTAGTGTTTATAAAATTCAGATCTCAGCATCACTGCTTTTGCAAAATACTAAAAAGCTATTAGTATTAGAGTATTAATGGCATTTTTTTATAAAATTGACAGCACATATAAATAAAATTCCTTGGACCCAGCCTCATTGTAGAGTACTGTAGCTTAAACACGTCATAGATGGATCCAGTGCTAGTAATTCTGCTGTGATTGCAATCCAGAGGTTTGGGAACAATTTTGAGAGCTAATGATCTGTGAAACATGTGAGAAAGAATGTGAATCAGTAAGAAAGTGACTATTAGAGCAAGGAATGCGCACAACAATCAAAGTAATTCTGACTGAGACACTGGTAAAGATTTATATCAGGTCACAGTGATACCCCTGCTACTGTCTGGACTTCCCCAGCAGATTTAATTCCAGCTGTCTGCTGGAGAGCAGACATTTGTAGCTTTTCCTTTCCTGATCTTTTATGCAAGGAAATAAAAGTATCTTTTAACTCATACTTGCTATTCGGATAGATCCACAGACCTTGCGAAGAAGGAAGCACTGGTAATTAACAGGAGAAGCTTGCCTGATACCCTTGTGAATTACAGCTACGACATACCATGTTCAAATTGTTTTGGTTAAAAGAAACTTGGCATTTGATTTGTATTGATCTATTTTCTGAGACAGTCAACACAAGGAGAAACCTGTTCTTACAAAGGTTATAAAATTAAAATACATCTTTAAATTAAGGAGTTATGATACCCTTGATAGTTTCTGGACCTGGGATCTCTAAAACTAAATCACTGGCGAAGACTCATGCTGAAAACCATGGACAGGTTTGTTTTGCAAGGGAGACTGGAAAATTAATGCTACATTTTGACTGACAGCTATAGAATTGTCTTGTGTTTATTCAGAGGAAGTATCTCTGTAAGCCATAAAGATGTTTCCTCTTCTTTACTGTTTCTTTTCATCTGTACAAGAAGTCTCCGTGAAGAAATTCATACTGATAAATAATTGAGTGAGCTGAAGTGTTTTGCTAGTCCACAGTCCTGCGTTTTATGATCTTACTCTCAGGCTCTTTTTTGGATTGCTCAAGGAATTTTCTTTCTGATCTATCTGCTGTGGGAAGGCATTGTCTTAAAATGTGAGGACAGAAGGCAGTTGACTGCATTTTATCTCAGCATTAGGGATAAATCTCAAGCTCTCTTACATTTAGCAGTAAAAATATGAGCCAAAGAGATTTTTTCCTTTCTCTAGGATGCAATAAAATACTGTACATGACTTACTGCTGCAAATCCGGGGAAGTAACTGACTTTGATAGTGGGATTATGGTAGAGGTAGTCAGTCATTACCACATGTTATTGATAATGTTCAGAGTGACAGGACATTGCTAAGACACAGACAACTAATCCAAAAAGGAGTAGAGTTACTCAACATATAAAAAGGATCACTTGAAATGAGATGTTCATGATACAGCAGAAGGAGAGTTATGACAATTTTTTAAGTTACTGGCTCCAAAATCTCTTTGTCAGGGCAAGAGTTTCATTTGAGAAGGCAGATTCCAGTTTTAAAGGAGAAAATGAAAAATCAGCTGCATAGAAAATAGATTTTTCAACACACCAGTCTGCAGAGAAAAGTTTTGCTAGATGGTGCTATAAATAAAAGGTTACTCATTTTAAAAGACAACATTGCAGTGGGGTGAGATGAATAAATAGAAGGGAGAAGAAATAATGCATTCATTGTGACTATGAGTAAGTGCCTGTAGAGGATATCTTGTTTTTCTTTTCTAGATCCCTTGCTAGTTTCCAACCAATACTGGAAAACAAGGCTGCTGCTGTAGCTTGTGCAGTGCAAGAGAGGCTTTTTGGTCAGCATTGTTGAATGAGTTATTTTTATCTTGAATACTAGCTTCCAAGTGCCTTTTTTTCTACACTTGTTATTAATGGCAGTATCTGGAAAGCCCATGTGAAATACAACCCCTTCCAGAAGGAGTCAGTGGCCTCCATAAGATAAAGTGCTGGGCAAAACAGAAGAAGGAGCAGCTCTATAAGGGAATGTCTTTGCAAATGCATTTAAGGCTTTGGGAATGGTTCTGTAATGTGCTGCTGGAATTATACATTTGAAATGTTACACTGCAGTGTTTTTTTAGCTAACAAGAAATAAAGAGTATGTTCCCAGCTAATGCATTTTGCATGGAAAGGGATTTCTGCTCTTTCCAGAATCTCTTTCAGCAGGAAGGAAGGACCCAGTGGATGTTGTGAGGTTATTTTTTTGGCTCTGTTGTGGATACAAGCTTGTTGGACAAAGACTGTGTATCTTTTCCTATAGCACAATAGTTACTTCCCTTGTTACTGTTAGTTTACTATTTAGTTGCAGTTGCAAACAAGGTTTGGTCATGACAAATGAAATCTTCCTTGCCACTAAATGGAATTGAATGGTGTTTGACTTTCTCCATACTGGGAGATGTTGGGCTTTACCTGAACTACTTGGTGTTTCTGATTTCTCAACACCAAGTAATAGCTGATGTATTGAGTGTCCCTTTTGCCTGTCTCTCAGCTGTAAAAAGCTAGTTCTACTGCTTTCACAAAACATCTTTGGGGATTCATTTGTTTATGAATCACTTGGAGAGATTTAAGAGAGAAAGGCACATTTTCCTGCAAGTATCTCTTGTACATGAAGCTGCATTTATTTCCAAGAAAAATGTGTTTCCTGGTCTCTTCTGAGTGAAGTGTGTGGGAGCTGCAGCTTTCAGCCACAAATGTACCAACAATACACTTCTACATACACCCTCTTCCAAGACAAGAGCAAGCATTGGTCTAAGCCTTAGTAAAATACGTGGTAAATAGAACATGTTCTGTGTATCCTCTGAAGGAATGGTTATGGAGGGAATGTTTGCAACTCCAGAACACTGTGCTTGTGACTGCAGTTTAATCAGAGCACACAAAGTTTGCTTCAGACAATTTTTTTTCCTGTAACTGATACAAGGATGTCTTTTTCTGGGAGGTGGGAGGACCAGGTATTATGAGGAGGATACATAGGCCTGCACTGAGGTTGATTCCTTCTTCCCTACCTTGTGACTGGCACTCTCAGATGGCAGCATCTGTCTGCTTACAGCATACCATATTGCTCTGAACTCAGCTGTATCCTGTTTAAGCTCACAAGGGCCAAACATCCTTTTTGTAGGCTTTATCATAAACTGTGGCTTGTCCAAATGAATGTGTCAATCAGAATAACTCAAGAGAGATTACTTCAGGCTGCAGTCTCTAACTGTTAAAATGCTTTGTCCAGAAAGGTTCCATTTTCACATATTAGTTGCATTTTACTTTGAAGATTTGCAAAATATTCTGTAGAAAGGACGTATGGAAATGATAAAAATGTTTCTTGGGAAAAAACTACACCATTGAAGAGTTTGATTGTAATGCATGCATTCACACAGCCTAATAAGAAGGGCACTAGAAAACACTGTAGCTGTGGTTGCAAAACCACTTTATGGCCTTTGTAAAAGATTTTAAAAGACTTGTAAAAGCTGACATGTTCAGCTTTACTAAAGTATGGACTTTTGTAATCTATGGAAATGCTGCCTTGGTACTATATCTGGTGATTATGAGACTTCACTTACGTGCAAAAAAAGTAGCTAAGTCCCAGGTGAAGTAAGTTGTTATTGGAAAGGTATTACTGAAAAGTCTTAAAGTTCTTCTTGAAAAAAAATTCATGTGCTAAAATCATGAGCTGTTCTAGCACTGATTTAGATTTTTACTACAAATACCGAGAACTAAAAATTACTATAAATTACCATGCCATATGCACTACATTTTTGTGAGGGGCTGAGGAGAGATTTGAAGTGTTTCATTATTAGAAAATAATGCATGTTAAAGCTGAAAGAGGGATTATTAAAAAGCTTTTTGACAGGGGAGAGTTTACACTTTTAGGGAGAAAGATACTTCTATTAAGGAAGTAACAATTCTTTTTTCTTTGGCGACAGGAAGGAGTTGAAGTGAGGGTTGCCAGAATATTCAATACCTTTGGTCCTCGAATGCATATGAATGATGGAAGAGTTGTCAGTAATTTTATCCTACAGGCTCTCCAGGGAGAACCACTAACAGTAAGTGTTGACCTCCAGGTGATATGAAGAACCATTCATCTTTATATCCTGTCCTGATGTGTTGTGAATGAGGACAGATTTTAGAAAATAGTGATGCTGCCCTCCTCCAAAATGTAGTGTTCCAGTATACCAAACTCCAGTGTATGGAATGACGTGTCTGAAGATGTACTCTCTCGATGGGGTTGATCTTTCTTTCCTGGAAAGAAACAAGGTTAAAAGTTGCAATCTGCAGATTTCGGCATTCTTTCTGTTGGGGATATAAACAAAATCCAGAGTTCTATCAGGAATATCTCTAAGAAGCAGCAGATGATCCAAGGACAAAAAGGATGAAAGTGTTTTGATGACTCCCACAACTGTAATTCTTGCAGAGCAAAATCGGAAACCGGACAGAGCATTGAAGAGTTTAGACCAAGTCCTAAGTCATGCCAAGCAAGGTGAAGCTTGGTGTACTATGATGGATCTCCTCTAACTTTAATCTTTTTCAAATAGTGTGCCAAAGCATGGCTAGCCCATGCAAAACTTTGGTGGTGGATACTACCCTACTGACAGAGTGAAATCTAGAACTCTTCCCAATGAAAGAAAATTTAAGGAGTTCAAATTACATACGTTCTGCAAAGTGGTGTACATCACCTTACTTAAGTACACTGATAATTCTTGAAAGATTGGTCTTCTATGGAGGCGAGCATTTGCTTACTTGCTATTTAACAATGATTGGTCACTTAGGCAATTTGTTATTATTTTTTAATGTCATCAGTGATGAATCTTGGCTACTCTGGTGTTCCTAGCCTTTGCTAAATTTCCAGTTTAGGCTTGTGGTTATTTCAGAGTAACAAGCCTGCAGTAATGCTGTGTTCACCACCTCTCTTAAAGATTTATCTTTTCCTCCAGAGATTTAGTGCTTTTGTAGAAATCACTGCTAGTGCTTAGTGTATGGTAGCTAGCTATTGTGTGATGCTGACTCTTAACTTACTGGCCTGTGTTTGCTGACATTTAGTCTGCCATATAAGTCAGCATTAAGAGTGCAGATCTCAGGGCTTAGTCTTGGGTAGCTGACTAAACCAGTGAGCCCAGCTTGCCTAGCCCTTGATAGGAATCCCTTCAGTACCCCACAGACAGCACAACCATGTGGGTCAGTGCTTTTTTCCTATCAAAACATTTTAAAAAAAGAACTTAATTCCTGCAGAAAGAGTTTGATTTTCTTACCCAGGTGTCTCCCCAAACTTGCGTATTTGAACTAAACAAATAGAAGCAGACAAGAAGGTGGAGCTTCTTGTTTTGGTACTTTTCATCATTGTAGGACTTGCTTGTATCAAAATAGGAGTGTTGCCATGTCCTGATTTGTGAGTGTTGATGTTCCCAGGATGGCATCCCTGGGCGTAAAGTCTGAGCCTCTAAATGCTGTTTAGAAAATTTACTGGCTTATAGAGGATCAGCAGGTATTTCCATTTTTTAGGTTTGGTCCCCAGTGCATATAGCGAACTATTGCCATATTTGGCCTGTCAAATGTTTTTTGGATTCATGCATAATTTCTCCAGTTTTATTGGCAGTAGTACTGCAGTCTTTTGTAAGAACAGAGTGAGAATTCTAACTGGAAGTTTTGTGAAGCCTTATGAAATATGAAGCACTTACCTTGTTTTAAAGCATATAGTCCATGGAATATTTCAGAGCATCAATAAGAGAAGTCTAGAGACCATGTTCTTCTGTGGGAGGGGACAATGGAAGCTTTTATTTTATTTCTATAATAAATAGAAGCCATGCTGTCCAAACTTTAGCAAGAATGTAATTGTAATAGGGGTTATAATAGAATATTCTGACCAACATCACTGTTCTGTAGGAAATAACTGTCTGATGTTGAAAATTGGATCTTAGAAAAGAAGGGAGATTTCTTTATCTGACCAGGTCAAATAAAATTAATTATCAGCAATAAGCAGTAGCTGAGACCTAAAAAAACCTCTTATATCATCACAGAATTTGGCTGACAAGAGTAACAAGTGTGTTGATCTCTTTAGAAACTCTATGTATTAGGTCTCTCGGTTCAAAATACATGTTCAAATGGAGTAAATAATCTCTTGAGAGAAAAGTGTCACTGAGCTGTAGAAATTGTGGCCTTATGCAAACATGATGATTGTTGTTTTGTTATTGTAAAGGAAAGAGTTATTAAGAGAAACTGGAAGATAGAAACTATATTGTATTTTCCAGCCATTGCCTGTATGTGAGGAAAGACAGCCACCTGGGTGACTTTGCAAAAATCATGTACAAATATCCAGTTCAGTAAAACTTATCCCACACGTTAAAAGTAAAGCTAAATGCAGGAAGCTCTACATAAATGCATAAATCTGCTTCCTGTTTGTTTAGGAGTCCATCAGGCTGTCATTGTGCTCCTGGTGCATTCCTCTCTGAATCAGTTTTTGGGTAAACTCTTAGACCCCTGACCTTACCCAATGTGGACTGAAATGTGAATTCTTTTGGACTCTGAATCAGCCTTAGAGAGCACAAGGCTTACCAAGTAACAAATGGCTTGTGTACCATGGCACTGCCCTTTCTGTCCTCGAGGAAAACAAGCATGCTTTCTTTTCTGTCCTTGCAAAAGCCTTTCTGTTGCAGCAGGTTGATGGTAAAATGTGTATCCCCAGTTAAACTGAAATGGTTTCACCACTTAAATGTGCCTACTGATAGCTTTCAGAATATAAGTATTCATGTTCTAGAGACTGTAGTACTGCATTTGGTTAAACTGGGAAAAAACTAATGGTATCAAATGCCATTCTGTACACTTCAAGTATATATTAATGTCTATTTGAACTTTAGCAACTTGCTCCAAAGTACCAGCATGTAATCTGAGGAGACTTCTTTTTTTCTTTCCCCTTTGAGGTTTTGATACAAATCTGTACAGGTGACTTAGTGAGTTGTATCATCTAGAAATTACTCTGCTTCCCATTTCCCTAGACAATAATATTTAGAACCACATGATCTTTGATTTTTTTTTTTTTGTCCTGATGGCTTTAAACACAGTGCTGTTTCTCAACAATTTTTTTAGAGACCACTAACATTTAGTAGCCTCTTTGAAGCTGGCTGTTATTAATGAGCAAATCAAAACTGCTCATCATAACCGCATCTTGGTGGTCTGAAGTTTGCTTTAAATGTTTGGCACTCTTTTCTGGCTGAATGCAGGCTGCACCTTCTTTCAGTGTTCCAGGAGAGGACAAAGCATCACACTCTGGCCTACACCCCTACACCCTGAGAAGGCTTCCTTCATGCAGGGTTCTGGTTAACAAAATGCCTAGGGATATGTTTACTGGAAACAGGTCCAAGAGGAAGATGACCTTCAGTTAACTGATACTTCGCCAAAGGCTCTGCAAGCACATTTTTTTCCATTCCTGTAACATTGAACTTTTGTCTCAAGTGTTTCTCCGTGAGACATTTTTCTAGAATGGTAAGGAAAAGAGAATTGGGCTAGAGAGGACTTCTGTATTTATTAACTTTGCTATTTTTCATATGGTTTTAGGTCTATGGACCTGGAACACAGACAAGAGCTTTCCAGTATGTCAGGTAAGCCTTGTTTGTTCTGGGTGGTAATTTACTTCGTGGTTTGGTTAGCCTTGTATGCGTGTGGATTTGCTTTACCTTTTTTAATCACTTGCTAATACAAGCACTCAAAAAAGAATGCACCCATTGAAATCTGATTTTAGCATTTTTCAGCTGCCTGATCTGCTTTGCTTGGAGCTCTTGGGAGCCAGCTTTACTTTCAGAAGGGAGACTAGGAAGTTTTTAAAAATATTAAGATTGGTTTAGAATTTTACTGGAGGTACTAACATGCTCTTCCCTTCCAGAGACAGCAAGTAACAGACAAGTTTTTAGTGCTGAACAGTTTGTCACTCCTTGCATTTTAATGCAATGCTGCCACCTCGTGTCCTTGCGACTGCTGTGGTTGGCGAGCAGACTTTGCACAAAACAAAGCTAAAAAACCCCGTGCTGGACTTCTGGGTTGTTTTAAGCATTCTTTGCTTGGAAATGTTCTTTCCCTCTGCTGAAAATAGTATCAGCGGTGGTAGATGTTAAAGAAACCCCATCAGGTCAAAGTACCCATTCCTTTCCTGATTATAAGTCATAATGAAAAGGATCTCGATTTCATGTTTAGGGCCAAGGTGCTACATCTGTGGCTAATAATCCAAAATGACTTTGGGTTATATTGCTGGGGGAAAGTAACACCAAAATACTGAGTTTTAACAAACTTGGTTTAAGAATTTTTGGAAATGAGAAGACAATTCAAACAACAGGCTGCAAAGCAGGTGGTAGTGTTATGTACCTCCATATTAAAACTTGCTCTATTCTCTAGGAAATGCATTGGTAATCAGCCTCCAGATACGTTTGGATACTGGAGAGAAGAGGAAATATTAATCATTTTTTAATACAAACACTTAAACATGCACCTGTATAAATCTCATTTCAGCATTCCTCAGCTGCCTCATCTGTTTTACTGGAGCTCTTAGGAGTCAGCTCTCTTTTTAGACCAAGAATATTATTTATAGAGAAGTGGAAATTGCCCCAATCTGTTCTTCCCTCTTTTACAGTGATCTTGTGAATGGGTTGGTGGCATTGATGAACAGCAATGTCAGCAGTCCTGTCAACTTGGTGAGTATGAGTGCTCCACTCTCCAGAGTTACAGTCATCTGAGTCAACACCACCTCTGTTTTCTTCCTTGTCACTGATACTGATTTCTAGAAAAAATAAATGGAACAAGAAAAGGTCTTTCCATTATGAAGAACATTCTCCCATGTACTCTCTTTATAAATAAGAAGACTAAGCTCCTAGATATTGAGATCTTACAGTTCCTAGAACAGGATAAATTTGCTGGAGTTTTTAATTTGTTTTAGCAAGAAGATGTATGTAATTAGAATATGAAGGAAAAAAATTGTGTGGAGGAAACATGCAAAGTGCACCAGGAAAATTAATGAAGACTGATTTTAGTGGGGAAAAAAACACTGAAGGAATACCTAGCTCTAGATAATTAGAAATAATTTGATACTACCCTGGATTCAATGAAAATGTGATAGTATTTTATTATATAGTCCTCTAATATTGTTTAAAATGCTTGAAACTTAACATGTCTAATAGGATTTTTTTTTCTGTCCTGTTTATTGTCACCTTATTCTTAGCAGTGGATTTAAGAATAGAAAAAGGATGCACATCCAAAGTAATTTCTTGTGTATGCCAGCTTTTGCCAAATCAGAATCTCAACTCTGCAGGGCAGTTGTTCACTAGATTTTCCTTTTCTCCTGTGGCCATGAATTAATATCTGTGTTTCTATCCAATGCTGATATGTTCAAACTCTATCACATGCTTTGTCTTCAAAAAAGCATATATTTAAATCTAGTAAAAAGCATGCATTTAAATCAGAAAAAAATATGTATTTGAATCAGAAAAGTGTAGTATTTAAATGTATATGTTTCTTAAGTGTTCAGCTTTAGGTCAAATGAGATGTGGTAAAGAAGAGTTTTGAAACAAGGAAAGCTGGGTATGGAAGGAATTGAGTCTGATGAAGGTGGACTAATGCTTGCAGAAAGTGTTCAGCATTTGATTGTGAAATGTTGATCAGGAAACTATGTGCAAGTTGGTTAAAAAAAAAGAACAGGAATATTGTATAGGAAAGCAAGTAAGCCTTACGTATTGATAGGTAAGCTGTAGTAGATCCAGAAGCAATGAACCAAGAACTTAGCATACTTCTTAATGATCCCTGTCCTCAGCTGGGCAGTCCTTGAATTCAGATTTCCAAATGATGTGGCTGTGTGGGCTGCTCAGTGACATAGATCTTTACTGTGATTGCCAGCTCTTTACAGACTGACGGTTTTTTGAGGAGGGGAGGAGAGGGAGGGGGCAGAGAACATCTCCCTGCATACACTGAATTACCAACATGAACATAATGGAAGACAAATTTTCTAATGAGTTAGGAGCCTGTCAGAGTTTTTTCTTTGTTTGTTTTTTCAACAAAGTAGAATAAAACTTAAAGTTTAGCTTTTTCAGAGTTTAACATGCCCCTGTTGGAACCATCTCATGCCTAGCATGTTGTAAGGTGTTTAATTGTTATTGAAATGGGCATCTCTTATGTTTCTAGGGAAACCCAGAAGAGCACACTATCCTAGAGTTTGCCCAGTTAATTAAAAAACTTGTTGGTGAGTATGATTAGTAATTCTTTGTAAAGTTTAAGTACTTATTTTCATTAGATAATTATTACTTGATTAGTGTGTGTAATATGTGGATAATTTAATTAGTCTTTGGATTTCTTAATAATTTTATCAAAGGCATTTAATCATATCATTAAATATTAATAAGATAATCCACATCCTCTCAATTGTCTGTAAACTATTGCATGAAGAGTAGAATGAATACGTTTTCTATGTGCAATCTATACCCATTAATTTTTATAACGCTTAGGCAGTTTTTTAGGTTTGTTTTGGCACAAGGACAATACAGAAATGAAGTATAAAATACATGAATGAAAATATCCTGCATAGTATCTTAGCTGCAGTAGGGATACTTCAGGAAGGTGGTTCTTTACAGTTGAGCAGTCTGTGGTCCTTCAACTACCATTAAAAACCTCATACTGTGGCAACAGTCTTTTTCTGTTCTTTTCAGTGTTTCTAACAGTGATTCTTGAAAGGGTTGATAGCACCTGGGAAGAAAACACTGTGGCTTCCTCTTCATTCTTGCTCTAACACCTGTAGTGAATCAGAGCTCTCAAGAATGAAAGTGGTTGTGCTTGGTGTTCTAGTCTGGCTCCGTAATGAGATGAAACATCCTGCTGCCATTAGCCAATTGCTTTTAGTCTGTGAGTTCCAGAAGTGCTTCTGACAGATCTGAAAAAGACAAGTTCAAACATATAACACAGAAACTGATGCATGTGTTTCTAATAAAAGACTGTTCCCTCTGGAAAGCTTCTGTGAATCCACAGATCAGGGAAAGAAATGATAAAATCACAGCATCAAACCGATTAGACACATAAATTAATTGTCACCTCTGTTTGTCTGTTCACAAACAACTTCATGAGTTCCAGTCCACTCGGGGAGGTGGTTTAGTTCTAAAATGGCATGTAAACTATTTGTTAGATTTGGTTAGAAGAATTGGCCTCTTCCTGTGTGGTGTTCTGAGGAAAGGCAAGTGCTTGGTTATTTAATTCAGACTAGAGATTATGGGCAAAGAGAACCTAATGCCCTTTTGTAATGCCAAAGTGATAACTATTGTGGAATGGTTGAGGTTGGAAAGGATCTTTCTAGGTCACTTGGTCCAACCCCTCAACTCAGGCAGAGCAGCCTACAACCAGCAGTGCCCCAGGACCATGTCCAGATGGCTTTTAAGTATCTCCAAGGGTAGAGACTCCACATCCTCCTTGGGCCATCTGTGTTCCAGTCTGTGCCCACTGTCTCTGATCCTGTCACTAGGCACCACTGGAAAGAGCCTGGCTTCCTCTTCTTTAATCCCCCCATCTGGTATTTATACATGGGGATGAATTTCCCCATAGCCTTTTCTTCTCCCCAGGTCTTTCAGCCTCTCCTCATACTCCAGTCCCTTCATCTTCACCATGGCCCCTTTGTTGCACTCTCTCTGTATGTCCCTGTCTCTCTTGTACTGGGGAGCCTAGAACTGGACCCAGTTCTCTGTATGGATCTCATCAATACTGATTAGTGGGAAATCTGATCTCCCTTGTCCTGTTGGCAGCATTTCTGCAGCCCAGGATATCATTTGCCTTCTCTGTGGCAAGCGCACGTGACTGGTTCATATTCAGCTTGGTGCCCCCCAGGACCTTCAGTCCCTTTCTGCCAAGTTGTATTCCAGCTGGCTGGCCCCCAGCCTGTACTTCCCCAGATTCAGGACTTTGAACTTGTTGAATTTCATGAGGTTCCTGTGAGCCCTTTCTCCAGCCTCCTTTTTTCGAGGTCTGGATGGCAGTACAGTGCTCTGATGTATCAGCAATTCAGTATTGATCCAATGTTGACCCTTGGGGTACAGCGCAAGTTACCAGTGTCTAACTGATCACCTTCCTCTGGGCCTGGCCATGCAGTTTTCAGTCCTCCTCACGGCCCATCCAGCACTCAGTGAGGGTGTTAGGGGAGACAGTGGCAAAAGCATCACTGAAATCAAAGCAGGTGATAACCACTGCTCTGCCCTTGGTTACTGAAACAGGTACTTCCTCATAGAAGTTTAATAGACTGGTCTGTGAGCATAACTTAATTTTTGCGAATCCATGCTGAAATCTTGGTGAAATGCTTTGTGAACCCTTGTTGCTGTGGGACAGGTGAATCACCCAGCTGTTGCATGCAGTGCACCTGTGTCTGTGCAAAGCATTTCAGTGGTTGAATTATGCAGCAGAGAGCTGCAGAGAGACCTGCTGCTCCAGTTGGTAGAAAAGATGTAAATGCAAAGCATAGTGAATTGCAGATGATAAATCACAGTGTCTTGTTTAATAGGCAGTGGGAGTGAAATCCAGTTTCTCTCAGAAGCACAGGATGACCCTCAGAAACGAAAACCTGACATCAAAAAAGCCAAGTTACTGCTTGGCTGGGAACCTGTGGTATGTACACGATTTGCTGTTGCTGTGTGGTAAAACACCAGGAGGCAGAGGGGGCTGAGGGAGGGCCACATGGTAATGATACGTTTCCCTTGCTGGAATATCTGCCTAATGCCATCTCCAGAAGAGTTTTAACATTTTAATTTTTTCCCTTATATGTTATGAGGTGTTTACCTTTCTCTAAGCCCAGTGAATCATTTGAAGTGTATGGTACATAGTTACTTATGTTACCTAGCTCATAGCTAATGGGTTTGCTGATGTTGCTGCAATCCTCATTCCTGTCGCTGGCAATAGGAGTTGGTTTGCTTGGAGAGGTAAGATATGCCTAATTCCCAGAAAAAGTGTGACTTTCTTAGCCAGCTCCTCATTCTAACTAGCACAGTGGTTTGTAGTATTTTTTAAATTTGCAGACAAAAATCATTTTTGGAAGGAAACATGTGAACCTACCTAGTAAATGTAAGCCTAATAGTAGAAAAAGATCCAGAAAGGATTCACAGAGGCTGCTGATATTGATAGACCGTGTCTGACAGCACAAGGATGATAGCAAATTGTTGCAAACACAGAAGGTTTAGCACTTGTATTTCTGGCCTTCTGTGTTTGACACAGACAATAACACAACTTGCTCCAAAGTAGCAGTACAGAGTTGGTACAGCAAGGCAAGCAGTTTCTGTGCTGCTGTTTTTATCTTCCTGTATTGACGATGGTGTCAGCAAGCATGTCAGAGCATATGGCTCCTGAGAAAACAACTCCTCTGTTGTTCCTGTCTCCATATTCTGTGCCTGTATTTAAACACTGCAATTTGTAGGATTACAATTATTTGTATAGGATTTAAGAATATCAAATGAGATACTGGATGCCAGCTTTATACCATGCTGTGAAAGAGGATCTTTAATCCATACAAACAGAAGGGGCTTAAATGCTGGGTGTTTGTCTCTTTCAATGCATTAGGAATTGAAAGTAGAATTATGCATGCCTGTTTTGATACTAAACAGTCACATCATAACCATGTGTGAGATTTAAATTTGTTGGGTTTTTTGACTTATGTCAGAAAATATATGTGGTGTTTAAAAGCTCAGCTGCATCAGCAGTGAGGGGATGTAACCAGCATGTGGTGCTGTTAAGACTTAGATTGGCTGAGAGTGAGACTCCCTGGCTCCCTTGTGATAGCTATTTTATAAAAGATACTGCTGTGAAATGAGCTGATGTGAACCTAGAGTGATACGATTCTCTCCTCACTTTTGGGAACAGGTCCCGTTGGAAGAAGGTTTGAATAAAGCAATTCATTACTTCCGTAAAGAACTTGAGTATCAGGCGAACAATCAGTATATTCCCAAACCAAAACCTGCAAGGATGAAAAAAGGAAGAACAAGACATAACTGAAGACTATTAGTTGGACAGGAAATTCCCTGCTTGACATTTGACGGATGTAATTTTTTTTTAATTTTTTTTTTTTGAGAGAGACTTTAAAACAGGTATCATGAAGAACGAACTGGAATTTCATTCTGAAGCTTGCTTTAAAGAAGTGGATGTGCCTAAAAATAACATAAATATTCCCTTTCCCTGCAAATCTTGCCTTGCACTTTTTAAATCTGTCTTTTTATGTAAAATAGAGTAGAAGCATCTTTTAGTATCTTCAAGTTTTATATCTTGATGTGAGATCATTTTGTTGTGACTGTCCTTGACAGTTTTATTTACTGGTTTCTTTGTGAAGCTGATGATAAACACAAATAGGATGGAAAATGCCAATTTATTTATAAAATGAGTACTATAAAATATGAGATGTTCTACTATGCATAAGAAAAAAACTAGTGGTATTGTCAGATGAGAGACACTGACATCTGCATATAGAAGAGTTTAAAAGAATTCTGTATGAGAGCTTTATGTATTCTTTAAAGGAGAGATTTTTTCAAAGGTTTAGTTTTAGTTGTACACTTGAATTTGAGATATTTTCATTGATTACCATGGATGAGGATATTTTGAATCACTACTGTGTTGTGCGTACTCTGGGAATAAAGTTAATGTATTATTGGTTACAGTGGTTGAATATGCTATTTTAATAAAATACTGAAACTTCTGTTTACTTGTTTCAAGGTTTCACTGTGGGCATTTCTCTGGATTTGCACATCTGTGGATTTATTGTGTATTAATTATGAAGTAACAGTCTGTAAATAATCCACTCAAAGTTAATAACTTTGGTCTTGCATTGCTTGTCTCTTAAGAGATGTATACTAAGGACTGCAGGATGTCTGTTGAAATAGATGGGATAAACCATCCTGATTTATTCCAATTCAGGTAGTTGATAGTTATGCATATTTCTGTAAACAAACCATGGAGCCTAACTTCAGCCTTCCTGAGGAAATACTGAGGAAATGTTTCTATTTTAAGCAGTTTCTAAATTGCCTGTAAATGCGTTAAACTTTGGTAACTATACCTGTCATCTTAGGGAAAAAAACAAACAAACAAAAAGACCAAAAAAACCCAGCTTAAATTTCCCTTATTTTTAATAATTCTCCTAGTTTTTAAAAGGTATTTGAAAGGTATTTTGACTTAGTGCCACTCAAAATTGAAAATCCTCAATCTCATCAAGCAAAGTGACTTGACTTTATGTCATTAAAGTTTCATGTGGCTAACTTAAAGATACTCAAAAGCTTTTATTAGCTTTTGAGTATCTTTAGGTTGCTGGTAGATTGGGAGTTACCAGTAGCAGTGATGTTATGGCCAGCCCTGGGAAGACTCTGAGAGCAGTGTGGCATTTGGGCCCCTTTGTCTGAGCTGTCTGCCAGCTGTCTCCCAGTGCTTGCAAGGCTTGGAGCCCCATCCAGTCTGTCTGGTAAAGTTCCCAGTGACTCCAGCAGTGGTGAGGTTACTGCATTCATTGCTGTGCCCTGCCTAGAGTGGGGCTGCAGGGATTCTTTAAAGACTAATGGGTTTTTCCTTGCTCACAAGTGCACGTTTTCTCCTGTTGGAAGTCTGCCATTCAGCTGAGATGGGGAGCCAGGGTGCATTTTCCTGTCTGAATTCAGAGGTGGAATTTAGATATTATACATTAACTTCATCTTTTCACAGCTGAGCAGCTTGAGATCTGCTTTTTTTTTTTGTATTAAGCCTTTTTCTAGGTCCTTGATCTGGGCATTTATTCCATACTAAATTGCCTGAAAAGTACACCGTGGTGTGCTGCTCCAAATGTGCCTGTAACGTGTCATTACTGAAACACTCACAAAGCACAGCCTCTCCCTGTACTCGGAGCCACAGCTGGACATGTGTGAAAGTAGTGCCCACTTCTTCAATAGTTCTTAAGAGAGAACTGTAATCAGCTCCCAGCATGATGGTTTTAACCCTTCAAACCCTTAGGCTGGAGATTATATCTGGGGAATATGCTCTTTCTTCTTAGGTTTTACTCCTCGTGCAAATTGTGCCATTGAATGCCAAAGTCTGTGAAGAGATGGGACACGGTTGCAGCCCTGGTCCAACGTTCAGCACAGCCATGGAGAGTAAATGGGAGCTCTGGCTATCAGCTGTTACTTCCAGGGCTGTGTTTTTATTTAATCCAGTGACTTCAGTACACAAAGTATGTGAATTTGTACAGGCACGAGCCTGCAGACTAGCACAAAATGTGCATGTTCAAAAAAAATAATCCCCCAGGAAGTCTGAACCTTTAGATACAGGAGAGAAGGATTTAAAAGCTCTTTAGGTTACTTCACAGCCTGACTTCCTTCATAAAAGGAGCAAATTGAAGAGAGAGAGAGCAAGTGGCTGGTACCAGTAGAACCCATCTGTGAGTGTGTGTGATGCCTGAATGACAAGACTGTGGATTTGCTGTTTTCCTCACTGTTTCTAGTTTTTGTTTCAGAGCTTCCTGATTCAGCTCCCATATTCTTTTTTAATAGTGTCTTCCAGCAACAGGAGCTGAGGCAGCTGTAGCCCTTAGGTTTTTGAAGCCAGTGACTGACTGTGGAGCTGATTTGAAAGGCATGAATCACGTTAAGAGTCTGCTGATGCTTGAGACTGAAAGTCTGGGGTACCTTGAAGTTGTCTGGTCTGAACTGAGTCTGCAAGAAGGCAGATGGAGGTTTGCATGTTGGTGCTCTGCTCCTGTCTGGGGTTAGACATCTCAGCAGGAGAAAAGAGGTATCAAGTGGGTTGGGAACCACAGGCAAGAAAGCTGCTGGTTCTCCAGAAGAGCTGTTTTTGATGGAGGGTAGTAGAATACAGCACTGAAAGCTTGGAAATACAGGATTTGGGAGTAAATGAAGCTGAGACGTGCTCTCGGGATTTTTTTTTTCCCCTAGAAAATTTGAGAATTGGAATTTTCTGCTGTCATCTCATCAGGCAGACAAGGTAAAACTAACATGACCAAACTTGAGGTGCCTGTTTACACACAGTGATCTGTAAATGGGCAGCTCAGCTGGTGCTGGGTGCAAGTCCTCACTCTCGGTAGGAAATACACAGTGCAGCAGAGGGAACTGGCCGACTTGGTGCTGCTGAGTGAGACTAGCTTTCCAGAAGGAAAGATGTGCGAGGCACCTGCTGCTGTGCATCCTTGGATCTTCACGAGGAGGACCACTCCTGATGCTGGAGGTTACTACAGCATGAGATCCGCAGTTGAATTTTATTATTTTTTTCAAGCATGATGTACTTTTCCTTTATTTCTCTGTGTAGGCTGCTAAGCATTGTCAGCCACATTGCCAGTCTGCAGACAAGCTACAGAGGGGGTTGCAGACCTAACTTATTTTAAGTAGTTCCATGAATATATAGTCTGGAGAAGCCTCATGCCTTACTTTTTGCAATATAGGGAAATAATGGTCTGGTAGTCTCTGTGTCTAAGGTGTTTGCAGCTTCTGTTTACCTGTATGGTCTGGTGCGTTTAGTAGCCAATGAATTCACTGCCATCTGGATATTAATGTGTCTTAATCTATTTTTTTTGATAAATTTTTAGAAACATAATATATTGGGAAAAAAAAAAACCTTCACTTTTTGTCTGGATTTGAATTGAGTTTCAAAGTTGAAAGAGGCATAATTGCCTTAGAGAACAGGCTACACAGGGCAAAACAAGGCGTCGATTAATTTGATGGATTGAGCCAGTCCCCAGCCTTGCTAGTACTGAATTTAATGCTACTTGAGGCCCAGAAGTGTCTTGAGAGTTGTTAAGGGCTAGTCAGGGGCTGGTCCACAGGAAGAAGATGTTTTGTTAACAGCAAGAGAACTGTATGCTCAGCAGTGCTAGCCGTAACAACCATACATCCCTTCCCTGAAGCTGATGGGAATGTAGCTGACACAACTCCATAGTTCCTCTGTAGTGAAAGTTTCCCTGTGCAGGGATTTCGGGTGATAGAAGGGAATGCCTGATTTGCAACTCATGACTCCTTAGAGCTACCATGAAGAACAGCAATAGTTCTGAAGCAAAGCAGAGTTTCTTCAGTGTGGCAGGAGGCTCCTGAGTGCAATTCTGCATCAACAGGGAGGCTTTGCTAAAATAACAGTTCATATTTCTTGCAAAGGGAACCAGATTTTGGTTCTCTATTCCTTATCTCAGTCCTTCTCTCACTTGCTTATTTCATAGTAGCAGATCTGGCAAGTCTTTGTCCATCTTGATTTGTTGCCATTTACAGCCTGGAACAAGCATGAACTTGTTTATTCTTGCAGTGTTTTCCCTGGATGCTGACATGCTCTTCTGCAAGGATCAGGATCCTCTGTGTACTCTGATGCATGCCGCAGCTGAAACAGCTGGAAGGTCCAAAGCACAAAGCCACAGGGAGCAGTGGCCTTAAGTGCTGTCAAAGCCATGCACAGCAATCTGGGCTCTGTCCACCCCACTGTAGAGAAAGCTGTTTTAAGCAAGGAAGACTACATCTTCCACCTGGGAAACAGTCCTGGGATAGAAGTGCTCAATACCTCACCCCCAACATGCTTGTGTCACAAATAGGAACTTAAAGGGAATGATGAC
>VXBQ01014398.1:189749-203107 GCA_013400175.1 Phainopepla nitens | reverse complement strand
AAAAAAAAAAAATTAAAAAGAATGCAGCAATAGTACTTTCATTCTTTGGCAGAAGGCTTTGCTGGCACATGTTACCAGCAAAGGAGGCAGCACTGCCCTGTGAGTCTGATGGATCTGCCTGGCTGACACCAACAAACTTGGGGATGTTGCAGCATCAGGCTTTGAAACATGAAGCACTGGAGCATGGCCAAGCTGTTCCTGCTCTGAAGGGAACCACAATGAACAATTGCTTCTCTTCTGTCTTGCTGGAGAGGTTATGTGATGTCAGTGCTGAGATGGCTGAGGGTGATGGTGATGTGAAGTGCTCTGTGCTGTCTGCAGAGCAGAATGGAAACACTGAGAGGAAGTGCACAGTTCTGTCTATGTTTTGGGACAGAAATAGTCAAGGGAAATTAAACTTTGAAGCACTCCATGTATATCTAATGATTTTTTTTTTCCCCCAGTACCTTTCTCCTTTTGCCCAAGCCTGATGGCTCATCCTTGGTTGCTTTCCATCCTTGCAACTGCTGCACTGCGAGGCAGGTGCACCTCTGCAAGAAGGAGGGTGCCCTCACCTCAGAGCTATTGCCTCGTGGTGAGTGACCCCAGCCAGCAGCCAGGTGCCCTCTCAGCCACTCCCTCCTCCAGCCCCAGTGGGAGAGAACTGGACAATCAGGATGAGTACTCTCGAGGGCTGAGGTAAGAGCAGGTTAATGAGTGGAGTAAAGAAGAAGAAAACCCAAGCAGTGCAAAGGCCATTCACCGTCTCTCCCAAGCAAGCCTGGTGCTCACCCAGTCTCTGAGAAATGGCTCCCGTGGAAGGCAAAGTGCCCGCTCTCTTCTTCCCAGCTTTTAGTGTTGATCAAGTAATTACACTATTTGGAATTGTCCAGTTTGGGTCAGCTCTCTCACCCATGTACCCTCCCAGCTTCTCACCCCTCCTAGCCTGCCTGCTGGGGGACAATGTGGAAAACAGGCTGTGCAGGCGCTGTTCGCCCAAAGCAAAAACATTTGTGTTCTGCCTACACTGCTTTAGTCACAAATCTAAAACATGGTATACATGTTATGTAGAGAGTTAACTCTGTACCACTCCTTAACCCTGCAACACAATATAATGGAAAAGATTTATTTTTTTCCTCTTAGAGAATTCAGAAGACAGAGACCATAGATTTACTTGTGAGCCTGCAAGGCACTGAAAGCTGCTAGACTGAGTCAGCCTACAGGAATTGACAGAGTTTACAAAGGCCTAGGGAGGGATGGTCTTTATTTTTTTATTATTCCTTATTCAGCTGGTCTGAATTCCCAATTGTAAGTTCTGGGAAATGATGGAAATTACCAGCATGGTTCAAACATTGCCAAATCAGTGCGCTTTTTGGATAATAACACAAAATGGAAGTGTTCTTCTAGGAATAGGTAGTTTCCAACTGTGCAAAAGAGTCTGTGCTTGAGTGTGATTATTCTGTATTTGGGATAAAGGCTCTTCTAGCAAGGAAACACACCAGTTTAAACTAGTTAAGCTGGCAATGATTCTGCCGAGATTAAGCCTAGGGAAGGCTGAGGCTTTGGAGCATGTCAGGCCAGCGTGGCCTAACATGGGCCTAGCGTGGCCTTTTCTGTGTGTGCAGAGAAGTGACCAACATGTTCCTTCAGTTAGGCTCCCTCAGCAAAGAGCTGTCTCCTGGGAAGGGTTCCTGCAGGGAGCTGCATAAGTGCTGGGCTGCATGTCCTAGACACCAGTCCATCACACAACAAGGGCTTTAAGCCAAAGATTAGGAAATACACTCAGAGTTAAGAAATAAGTGAAGTGTAAGGAATGTTTTTGCCATCATCCATGCTTTGGAAATTTCATGTAAGCTTTAGATGAGAGGCAGCTAAAGCATCCATGTTGTCTTCTCTGACTGCTACAGTTGGTAGAACACATTTAATCTCTCTTTATCCTGATTCTTCAGTTCCAGAAGTCATGGAGCAGCCAGCCTCCCTCACCTGCCCCGTCCCAGTCCTCTACATTTGTCAAGTGCCAGCAGTGCTTTCCTCTGCCCAGCTCCTCCTGAAGCCCCTGACAGCTGAAATCTCCCTCCCAGTCTGATGTTGCTGTGATACAAAAATTGGTTGTTTTGAGATTGTTAACATACATGATGCCACCAACAATCCACCTTTAATCCACTGTGTTTCAGTAACAGATGCCTGTTCTCTGATATATTTTGATGCTCAGCCTAATGTGCATGTTTCAGTCTGAACTGGGATGGAGGGAATTTTGCAGTAGGAAATTAGGATGTCAGGGGATTGTCTTGGATGCTGTCTGACACTAACTTAATTTTAAATAGCTTACTTTGTTGTTTTATTCCCTATTTCGAGCTAGGCTGAAAGCTTGATGCTAAGTGGAATGGACACAAAGGGGAGTATTCAGCTAAGATAACCTTTGGGTTATTGTGCCTGGAAGGAGTTGGGGCTGCTCAGGTTGGATGCTCTGTGCCTCAGCAATTACTGCTGAAGTCAAGTTCCTGCCTTGCGCTGTTCCCTGGAGGATCCTTTCACAGGCTTTGTAGGTAGGCAAGCTCATCTGCCCTGAATTTAGCTTTTGTGAATATCTGTGTCCTTGACCTAACAGGAGCTGCAGAAGTGCCATGTCAGGCTTAGAGGGCTGCTCACTGTAGGTATGGAAACAGCAGTGGAGGCAACAAAGCAGCACTTCAATTGACAGGAAACCTTTCTTTTCTTTTCTCCCAAGAATAATTGGATTTATTTGTTAATAGAAATGTGAATGGGCAGGCACATCTGAAATGTACTGGCTTATATTATGTATTCTATATGCCTGAGTGGATGATACAATGTAATTTTACAATTGATTGTAGGATAGCAAATGAAAAAGCCCTTTAAAAAGGAATCTATAGTAATACAGTTGGAATTAAACATGCTGTTATGAAGTCTATTCAATAATGGCAACCTGATTATCAAAAAAGCTTTATTTCTATAACACTTTATATATATAGTGTACTACTAAGTAATGATAGTTTTAAAAAATCGTGTTGCTTTTCATCGAAGTCTGGCGTTCCTTTACTCTTGCTGTTTGACGTGAATAGCAGAAAAAGCGAGGTCATTCTGACTGAGGGAGGGCTCAGCCTCGCCCAGTGCAGCCCTAGAGGCACCAGCTATAAATGGCAGGATAAATGGCATCAGTAATCGTCGTAGTTGACGCCTGCTCCGTGCCTGAAGGTGTGGGGGTTTTGGGGGCCAATCGGAGAATCTTCATCGTAGTGGTGCTGGTAGTATCCCCCGTAGTACTCATTGCGAGCTCGCCCCAAGTTTGTCCAGTAGGAGATGTCATCTTCAAATTTCTGCCAGAAAAAAAAAAAAAAAAAAAAGAGCATTTGCTTTCCAGCCTGACCCTATAGTGATGAGATGAAACAGAAGTGGTGCAAGAGCCTCTTTCAGAAATTTGGATGCTTTGCATATTTGGCATAAATGAAATCTTTAGATCTAAGGGGGTTTGGGACTTGTACCCACCTTCTCTATGGGATTATCAGGATCCTGTGTGCAGGAATTGTCCTGCCCAGCCCCACACCCCCTGCCCACTGCAAAGTGCTTAAACTGAGAGTGCTTTCATCTGAAATGTGCACTAAGCACCTTTAATATTTCAATTACCTTGTCAATGGTGGACTATAAAATTATGTCAATACTGTACAGTTAAAAATCTAAAGGTTTAGTTCTCCCTTGCCGTGTGCCTCTTTAGTTGCAATGTCCCTGACTTGTGCAACAAGCTTTTGCTTTCTGTCTGTGATCTCCCACTCTCACCTTGTATGGGTAAAAACAAAGGTACAATGCAGCCTTCCAGCTATGGAAATGCAATAAAGCACTTCAGTTCTGCTCACAACAGCAGAGGAAAAATAGTGTGCAAGGATATCAAATATTTGCCAAGCCAAAGCCTTTCCATCTGAATGACTCTTTGGAAATACTTTTGGCTGAGATTTGGGGAAAAAAAAAAAAAGTTTTGCAAATACACAATGGATGAGTATGAACCAAGTCCTTTGCTGGAACAAACAGTTATTTCATTGTTAAGACTGTGTCTTAATACTCAAGAAAACCTACTAAGTGGATTCATTGTATCCCACAACAGGCCTCATTTCAGTTTTTGAAATGCATACAGGAACTCAGAGGAGAATTCACTTTATCTGTATAGGTTGTCCTTGTTCCTTTTGGTATTTTCCCTCAGTCTTCTGTTTCAGATGTATAAAACCACTTTTCCTATTTTTCCTACTCCTATTAGTGAAGGGGGATGTAGCCATGCTGTTGAGAAGTGACTTTTATCCACGTAATATCCAGGAGAATTTAGAAAAAAGTACCCTTCATTATTTTAACTCAAGCAAAGGATTATTTTTCTAATTGTTGCAGCTTTTAAAATAAGGACATTCATCTTCCAAGCAATCCACATAGCATGAAGCTTTAAAATGTACTCCGGCTTGCCTGTGCCAATACAATCTCATTAAACATATTCATACAGCTGACAGAAGCCAAGAATTCAACATCTATAACTATTTTTACCTCTTATTAAAAGCAGAAATGATTCTACATGGGGGACTGCAACCAAACACACTATTTTTTGCCCTATTCCAGCATCTATTTAGTAGACCTTTGTGCAGAGTTTGATTCTACTCCAGTGTTTTTACAAATAAAGTGTTTTTTAAAGATGTGTCCTTCTCATTTGAAGGAAGGCTGACTGAATATTATTAATGGTTTTCCTTTCACATGCAGAGTGGAAGCACAGTTGCCTGTGTTCATGATGGTCAGGAGCTGCCACGCTGGGGAGGCACAAGTGTGCATTGGGTGCATAATGTCAGTGCCGTTTCACTGAGGAGTGGCAATCACAGCCAGCTTGGTGTGGGTTTCTCAGCGTGTTTAAAAGCTCATTAGGTTGAGGCTGACAAATTAGTTTCCTGAAATACGATTGATTGCTTTGAGTCTGGCCACTTATTGCACAAAGCAAACCTTGTTCATATGTCCAGTTACAATTTATTAAGCTTAATTTTGATAGCAGGCAGGAACTCCATACAAGACCTCAATGTAATTTTTTTCTACTCATAAAGTAATGCAAGGATCTCTAGCATGTAACAGAGGTTGTGTTTTTTGTGTGACATTTGCCACTTTAAAGAAGAAATCTGGGCAGGGACACCTTCTACTAGACCAGGTTGCTCAAAGCCCCATCAAACCTGGTCTTCAACACTTAGAGGAATGGGGCATCAACTACTTCTCTGGGCAACTTGTTCCACCACCCTCACCACCCTCACAGTAAAGAATTTCTTGATATCTAATCTAAATCTCTTCTTTTCTTCATTTAAACCCCAATCCCCCTTGTTCTTTCCCTTTCTGTTCTCCCTCTTTTTCATAAGCCTTCTCCATTTTGCACTCACCTGCTCATCGAAGCCCAGGTACAGGAACTGCTGGTACCACTGCTGCACGTCGGGCTGGCTTCTGTCCCACAGCTGGCGCCTCTGGCGCCTCAGGCTGCTCAGGAACTCCTTGGCGGCTGTTTCTTTCACCGACACCTCAGGTTTCACAGCAGCAGGGGCTGAAATTAATCCCCCCCACAAAAGGCATGCCAGGAAAGTTTTGGTCAGCCTGAAGCGTCCTGCTTGCAGCAAGCAAGAAAATGATTCTCACGTCGTGCCATTACCTTTGTGCTTGCCAATGCAATGCCTGTAGCAGGGTAACAGTAATAAACCCAGGAATCACCGATGTAATAGGATTTCTCTGCNACTTGTTCCACCACCCTCACCACCCTCACAGTAAAGAATTTCTTGATATCTAATCTAAATCTCTTCTTTTCTTCATTTAAACCCCAATCCCCCTTGTTCTTTCCCTTTCTGTTCTCCCTCTTTTTCATAAGCCTTCTCCATTTTGCACTCACCTGCTCATCGAAGCCCAGGTACAGGAACTGCTGGTACCACTGCTGCACGTCGGGCTGGCTTCTGTCCCACAGCTGGCGCCTCTGGCGCCTCAGGCTGCTCAGGAACTCCTTGGCGGCTGTTTCTTTCACCGACACCTCAGGTTTCACAGCAGCAGGGGCTGAAATTAATCCCCCCCCACAAAAGGCATGCCAGGAAAGTTTTGGTCAGCCTGAAGCGTCCTGCTTGCAGCAAGCAAGAAAATGATTCTCACGTCGTGCCATTACCTTTGTGCTTGCCAATGCAATGCCTGTAGCAGGGTAACAGTAATAAACCCAGGAATCACCGATGTAATAGGATTTCTCTGCTACCCTCATTCTCCTGGATTCTTGAAAAGTATTTCTGAGCTCAAGTACAGCAGCTAGCTCAGGAATTTAAATACAGCTACCTAAACTCAATGAGCATATACATTATGTGTTTGTGCTTTCAGGAGAGAACAGGAGACTGGCTCTAAGTGCTGCAGTTGGAGAAATTGGGTTGAAGAAGAGAGGTGAAGTTTAAAAGGCTGAAGAAGCTGGAGAAATACTGCTGATACTTTAGAGTGAAGGGAGAAACACTTAAAAATATAGATTTTTGAATCCAATGTGTAAAAAAGTACTAAATGCCCTGTATGCCTGAAAATAAAAGCCCATCAGGTTTTTATAGCAACCTATGTGAGGGATGCATGGAAATGCCCTCAACCTGCCAGACACAGATGTGCCATCTGGCTCACTCTACACCTAAGAGCAGCTTGCTGTGGCTGCTAGAGGAATTGATGCACTTCCCAGAGACATGGATGAGAGGACTATGCCGGATGAGAAGAAATGGCTTCAAGTTGTGCCACAGAAGGTTTAAATTGGATGTTAGGAGAAATTCCTTCACTTGAAGAGTGGTCAAGCTTTGGCACAAGCTGCCTAGGGAAGTGGTGGGAATTGCCATCACTGAAGTGTTCAAAAAACACAGATGTGGCACTTGGGGACATGGTTTAGTGGTGAATGTGGCTCTGCTGGGAAAATGGTTGGACTTAAACTTAGAGATCCTTTCTAATCTAACAGTTCTATGATTCTGTGACTGGCCGGCCCCTGGCCACACACAGAAATGATGAAACATGGTATTGATCTGACTGTGAAACAAGAAGTGTGTAGGAGTAGGAGAAGTCTTGCCTTCAGATGGTTCATTTGAATGAGGGAGAAATCAGGAACACAGGTGTGCATGGGATGTTTGGAGGATGTGAAGGTAGAGAATGGGGTAAACAGGGAAGTCAAGTGGAAATTTGAAAATCCCTGAAGTATGGGGCTGGGCAGACTGACAGAGGAAGGCAAAGGACTGCAGAGAGAAGGAGATTGTGAAGATAGAAGTGATAGATGAGTTGTTGCAGTAAGTGGGAAACTGTAGGCTGTCCTGCAATGATGAGCTGGAAACTGATAACTCACCATGAGCTTGAACTGGGTGTTATTTCTGGGAAGAGGGACAGCTGAGCAAATGTCTCATGAGTGAGCCCTCACACAAGGGACACTGCCAGCAAGGGAAGCAGTACTGTGCACTTGGCCTGTTCACTTCAGAAACCAACCAGAAAAGGGGAGCAAGGCTGGAATTAAAGAGGCTGCATATTCCCTCCATCATCACTTATGCAGTTCTTCCTGATCTAAGCCATGTTGTCTGTATGCCCCAAGAGCCCTCCCCAGGCAGTCCCTCTCCCCAGGGGAGCTGAACAAACAAGTGACCACTGCTGTGGTGCGGGAAGATCGCTCCTATCTTCACACAAGCACTGCAGAATGGTGACATAAGGAGCCCACACACAAGTAAAACAGAGGTGAGTGGTACATATATTTTAGTTCTGGTAAGAGGTGTGGAGTGATGCCAGAAAAAAAAACAGTACAAAATTAGAAAGCCTGGCAGAAAGTGGGAGTCCCCTCTGTCGGGGTATAAATTCTTTGCTTCAGCCATAGAACAGGCTGAGGGGGCTGGCCAAAACTTCTGGGATGTTTCATCTGCTGTGGTGCAGCTTGTTCCCAGTTGGCATAGTTTCCACCACCTTCCCTCAACCAGCAAGCCATTCCATGCTTCTGCCTGCTGGGCCTTTGGCCATCATCTCTCCCTAAGAGAGCAGCCTTCCAAAAAGGAAGCACATGTGGGGCCAAGAAGACAAAAAGAACAAGTCGAGGCATCATAGGCAAGCCAGGTTTGCACATATTCTTCCCTGTGCCTGAGCCAGCAGTATTTCCATGCATTATAATTCCTTGGAAAAGTTTGTGACTTCCCCAGATAGACCAGATAAATGCCACGTCTGCCACGCATACCTTGGAAAAGGTCGGTGCTGTGCTGCGTGCAGAGCAAAAGGCAGGCGTGCTGCCTGAGGCTGGGAACCCCGGATTTCAGAGGGAGCTGTGGTGGCAGAGCCTCCAGCCCAACATCCCAAACAGGCACACAGGCAGAGGCTCTGCCCGAGCAGGAGGTTTTGGTGTGTCCCTGTGCTTGCAGCCTCCTGCTCCATCTGCACTCCTGGAGCTGGGGGTACAGGGACAGCTCATCGGCAGCTCCGACTGACTGCAACCGGCTCCCAGGAAAAACAAAGGAAAGCACTTCGCTGTCTCTTCACTTACCTTCGCGTTTCTGAAGCATCAGTTTAAGCTTATTTCCCTTCAAAACATCTAGACAAATAAAAATAAAACACATACATTTACTGAGAAGGAAACAACAACAACAGCAACAAAAGATTATTTCTCAAAAACTGCCAGAAGAATTTTTGTCATAGCTAGCTCCAGTTCAACAGGCAAAGCAAACAAGTTTCTCCCAGGAGAAAGTTGCTCTTTTTGCTCCCCTTTCCACACTTGAGCACAGTATACACTGCAGGAAAGCTTCTGACACTCCAGCATCCTCTCTCCAGCTCTCCTGGCAAGGGAAACCCTATTTTGGCCTCCTTCACCAATTATTATATTTTTCATCACAAAACTACAGCTGGCGGCAGTACCAGCACCCAGAGCAGCATGATAATGCTGAAAGCCCCTGGTCAGTGGGCGAGGGCTGTGCTAACAATCAGACTGCTCCAGAATTGTGCCTGGCATCCTGCCCTAAAGCACATTGAAGCAGTCGATCTGCTGATCTCCAGACCGGCAACGCAACGGGAGACCTGCAAGAGTTCGGCTGCTCCGAAATACTTCAGCCACTGGCAAACAAGCACCTTTTTAAAAAGCTGCCCAACTTGCACAAAGTTTGGAGCGTCCGAAGGCTCTCACCCACGCGGGAAGCCGGGGAAGGTTTTCCCTGCATCCCGCAGCCCGCCCGCCGCGCTCACTCACCGGGGGCCGCGCAGAGCAGCGGGAGGAGGAGGAAGAGGAGGAGGAGGGAGGCCCCGGGCAGGGCCCCGCGGGGACACGGCGGCGGCATCGCGGCACGGCCGGCGGAGAGAGGAGTCCCACCTGTGCGGGAGGAGACGGAGAGGATGGAGGTGCAGGGAGGGACGGAGGAGCGGGAGCGGAGGGAAGGGCCCGTCCCGCGGGCGGGGAGGGCGGGGAGGCGGCCGATGCCGGGGGGCCGAGGGCAGCGCTCCCGGCATCGGCATCCCGGGCATCCCAGGGACCGTGCACCCCGAGCGGGGCGAGATTCCTGCGGGCAGCACCGGGCACCCACCCGTGCGCTCGGCCACTTCCCAGAAGCACTTTTTTTTGAGTTACACATAATCAATCCAGTGAGACTGGTAAAGACCTTTCAGCGGTTCATGCAGGCTTTTATGACAGGGGAGTTTAAAACAAGTTTAAAATGGCTGTAGCATGTCATTTCACATTGCTCTCGATACAAACCCAGTTTGTCAGATCCTTGTGACAGTACAGGGAAATGGAGGGATTGTCCTGATGGAAAAACTAAACAGAATCAACCAAAGGTGACTTAGTTCAGGGTTTTCTCTGTCTCCCTTCCTCCCACTGCCCAAACCCACAGAAAATCACAATGCATTTTAGCTGATTAGCTTTAAAAAATAATTTGGGAATTTTTTTTCTACATATGGACAGTTTTAGTTTATTGTAAGAACTTAGGGACCAAAAGCCAAGCTCACAAACCAAGAGCCCTTGCTCAGCAGTTCCTTAACTCTAATGGTGCCTCACCTTACTCTTGCCTTTTCCTAATTCAGACTTAAACCTTCCCTTGGTGAATTAATCTTCTATCAGTTCCTTCCCCTGCAGATGCCAGAAACACCCCAGATGAATTCCTAATGAATTCCTTACCCATCCTCAGACACAAACCTCTCTCTTCCCTCGCAGCAGAGACCCACAGCGCTCAGGAGACCATAATGAGCCTCTCACCTCCTGCTGAACCTGTGCCAGTGGAAAGCAAGGCAGAGCAGGGCTCCCTCTGTAAACTGCTTGTGAGAAATCTGGCAAGTGCTGGGGCCTTGGCTCCATGATAGAGGGATCGATTCCAGATCAGTTGCAGATGAATACACACACACCCCCACTAAGTAGAGTGCATACTCTGTATATTGCAATTGTATATAAATATGTACATTGAATATGTATACACAGCCATGAATGCATGGTGGGGAGCTATGCAATGGTGTGGCAACTCCCTTTGATGAGATGTGGAACCCCTACAGGCACAGCAGATCGTGGGGTGGGACCAGACCCCATGACTGGCTTCACCACTCACTGTAAAATGCAGACCAGAGTGTCCCAACCCCACCCTGAATGCTGCTTCAGGAAATCACTCCTGTTTGCCCCATACATCTTTCCTCTTCTGAAAAAAATCACTTGAATCTGCACTCAGAGCTTTTCCCTTGCTGTCCTTCATCCCCCACCACAGCTGAATGAAAGCTCAGGCATCTCTGCTCATCTTTTTTGTAAGGACTTGTTACAAGGACATGAAGTGACATGGAATAAGTTACAAGGACAGGGGATAAGGGCTTCAAACTGAAAGAAGTTTTAGTTTACATACTAGGAAGAAATTCTTTACTGTGAGGGGGGTGAGGCACTGGCACAGGTTGCCCAGAGAAGTGGTGGATGCCCCATCCTTGAAAGTGTTCAAGGCCAGATTGAATGGGGCTGTCTGAGCAACCTGGTCTTTGGGAAGGTGTCCCTGCTCATCGTGGGGAGGGGTTGGAATGAGACCATCTTTAATGTCGCTTCCAACCCAAACCATTCTATGATTCTGTTATCCCAGTCCAAGCGGCAGTGCCAAAGTCGAACAACAGCTCCACCCAAAGTGCCTCTTGCTCTCTGCAGGAGCCACATCTTCCCACAGAGAGAGAGAGAGAGAGAGCGGGAGGGAGCAGCACCTTCCCGATCCCTGTGATGGAAGCACTTCCATAGGAGGCTGGGGTCCCAGCTCAACTCCCATCAAATGTGAACCAGAATATTTTTGTCTTTTCTGTCACTGTTTTTGAGTGTTTTTTTCCCTGTAGCCTCATGCTTCAAGTGTCAGCAGACAACACTGTGTGCTGGAGCAAATGCCCCTTCTGCTGAATCAATGCACTCTTTCATTGGGCTGATGCTGGCAGCCTGTTTGCTAAAACCACCAGAGCTTTTGGGACAGTTATTTGTAGAATATAGCTAGAAGGGACAGAAGTGAAGAGCACATATGCAAGACTACATGGAAAAGCTGTGATGGAGTTAATTTATAAAACCAGGGCAATAACTCATGAATATTCATGGTTTACTGCTATACTGGTAATGGCAAAGGGTGTTTTGTTCAGCTGGTTGGTTTGTAACCAGCCTTGTGTGGGAGCTGGGGCTCTGCAGAACTTCAGGTGCTTTGTGCCTCTTGGCCAAGGAAGTACAAAGCACAGAACCTCTTCTGGATACCAGATCATGATGACTCAAGAAACTGCTGGAATAAAATGCAATCTTGTGAAACTCAAATAAGGGATTGACTCAAGTACAAGGTTATTGTAGAAATTCATTGCTCTAGTGATGGAAGAAGTGATTGACAGAAGACTGTAACTCTCAGGTTTAAACTGAGTGCAGTGTCTTTGAGAAGAGGTCACTTTCTCAGTTCAGAGGATAGAAGTTTTTGACATAAAGTAAAAAAACCTAACAGCACTTCTTTTCAAAGGCAGAGGTGAAAGGTGACTGATGTTTTCCCAGTAGTAATCTCTATTTGTATTCAGTTTGTTTTAAGGACTTAAGGCAGTGTTGCCCTAGTATTGTAGTAAGACACATATTTTTCCCCTGAGCTTGCTGCATCCCAAGTATTTACCTCCAAGTGAATACCCAAGTTTATTGACATGTCTGCAGTATCCCCTTCTATTTTCTACCATGAAAAAAACACAGTTGCTGTGTGTACAGCTGGAATACTGCAGCGTTTTCCTGGGATCTCTCCATCAGCAGTGACACTGATCTTTTTAAAACCTCCCTTTCTTCAGCATCACCAGCGTCATCAGCCCTTGTTCTTGTAGGTGACTTTAACCTGCCAGACATCTGCTGGGAACTCAATACAGCAGAAAGAGGCAGTCCAGGAAGTTCTTAGAGTGTGTGGAGGACAACTTTTTGTCACAGCTGGCGAGTGAGCCCACCAGGGCACGGACTATGTTGATCTGTTGTTTGCAAATAGAGGCGGGCTGGTGGGAGCTGTGGTGGTTGAAGGCCGTTTGGAGCAGAGCGATCATGAAATTATAGAATTCTCAATATTTGGTGAAATAAGGAGGAGCATCAATAAAACATTCATATTAGTCTTCCAGAGGGCTGACTTTGGCCTACTTAGGAGACTTGTTCTGACAGTTCCTTGGGAAGCAGTCCTTCAAGACAAAGGAGTCCGGGAAAGGTGAGAATGCTTCAAAACAGAGATCTTGAGGGCACAGGAACGGACTGTCCCTGTTCACTAAAAGATGAGTCAATGAGGCAAATATCCAGCCTGGATTGGCAACAAGGTTTTGGAGGAAGTTAGGCATAAATAGAAGATGTATCGTCTTTGGAAGGAGGGTCAGGTCTCTCAGGAAATATTTAAGGGGTTTGCTAGGGCATGTAGGAAAAAAGTTAGAGAGGCCAAAGCACAGTTCAAATTTAATCTGGCAACTTTTGTAAAGGATAATAAAAAATGTTTTTACAAATATAATTACAGCAAAAGAAGGGTAAGGCCAACATTTGTTCTCTACTGGATGCAGATGAGAACTTAGTAACTGCAGATGAGGAGAAGATGGAAGTGCTTAACATTTACTTTGCCTCAGTCCTTAGTGGGAAGATGGCTTTTCCTCAGGACAGCTGTCCTCCTGGGTTGGTAGGTGGTGTCAGGGAACAGAATGATCCCCCTGTTATCCAGGAGGAGGCAGTCAGAGAACTGCTGAGATGCTTAGATATTCATAAATCTATGGGACCGGACAGGATCCATCCCAGGGTGATGAGGGAACTGGCAGAGGAGCTTGTGAAGCCACTCTCCATCATTTACCAGCAGTCCTGGCTCACTGGGGAGGTTCCAGAGGACTGGAAGTTGGCCAATGTGACACCAATTCATAAAAAGGGTGGGAAGGAGGATCCT
>VXBQ01014398.1:129859-189093 GCA_013400175.1 Phainopepla nitens | reverse complement strand
CACCTCGAGTGCTGTGTCCAGTTCTGGTCCCTCAGTTTGGGAAGGACACTGAGACCCTTGAGCACATCCAGTGGGGGCAACGAGGCTGGAGAGGGGCTGGGAACACAAACCCTGTGAGAAATGACTGAGGGAGCTGGGGGCATTTAGCCTGGAGAAAAGGAGACTCAGGGGTGACCTTATCAGTCCCTTGAAGGGTGGCTGTAGTCAGGTGGGGGTTGGTCTCTTTCTCCAGGCAACTGACAGAATGAGAGGACACAGTCTTAAGCTGTGCCAAGGGAAATTTAAGTTGGATATTAGGAAGAAGTTCTTCACGGAAAGGGTGATAAAGTACTGGAATGCTCTGCCTGGGGAGGTGGTGGAGTCACCATCCCTGGATGTGTTTAAAAAAAGACTGGATGTGGCACTTGGTGCCGTGGTTTAGTTGAGGTGTGTAAGGGCATGAGTTGGACTCGATGATCTTGAAGGTCTCTTCCAGCCCAGTGATTCTGTGATTCTGTGTATGGAGGTGTTTAAGCCTTGTTTTAGGGCTTGATTTGCCTCCATTGGCACACCCGTGCTGGGAGCTCTCTGCTGATGTGGTTGGGCAGCATTCTCAAGGCATTAGGTAAGCAAGTCTGCACTAATGATGTCATTTGGTTAAATGTCTTTCATCACCACTGGTGACAGTAGTAAACCCTTGATGTTGAAATTTTATTGAAAGATGATAATTAATGCTGTCAGCAGGACTGTTCCCCAGACAGCTCTGGACTGAGAAGCAGTGAGCAGGGCCCCTTTCACGTGTGGTGTAAACTTCATCAAGCCCCTTGGCATAACAAAGACCATGAATTGGAGGGATGCCTGCGGCAGGGTAGCAGGATGGAGCTGGTGGGTTCATTACTTTCCCAGCATGGGGTTAGACTGAGGACTAAGGTTTTTGCAGGCCTGAGGCAAAAATTTGGGAGCAATCCAATGGAAACCACTCTGAACCTGACTCTAAGACTATATAGGCAGGAGCAAGACAAGGAGTTCACTCAAGAAATTCTGATAGCTCAGTCTGCTACTGGCCAGCTTTGTCTTTGGAGCCTGCAGGACTTAGTGCGTGTTTTTCAGAGTAAGCAAAGAAGGCCCTAGATTTTTAAATAGCTCTTCAACTTGCAGCAGGTTTGGTGACTACTCAGGCAACCCCATTTCATGTCTGTGATCTCTGAGTTCATGTATATTGGTTTTAAGCCCAGCAGTTTAAACTTAAGCTGCCTGAAATGGTGTGGGCATGTGTGGCTCTTTAACTGATATGAACTAAAGGGAGGGGGGGCGGAAATCTCTAGCTCAAAGCATTCTGAATTTTAAGTGTTTTATTATCATTACTATTATTATTATACATTTTGCCTAAAATTTTGTACAAAGAGACCTCTGAATAGCAGAGACTCCTCTGCTTTTTCCTCTCATCACAGTAGCTGTTGAGAGAACTGTGGTTTATTCTTTAAAATATAAGAGAAAGTATCAGTAACAGCTATTCAAGGATATTCAGTAATTCCAAGCACAAGAAAAAACACACTACAAAGATTGATCTTGGTTACTTTCCCTCTTTTTTTATTAGGATTCATGATTTTAAGTGTTTCAACACAGTAATGTTCTTAAATACAGTGTAGATTAAATGCTTATAAAATCACAGGACTCCCAAATTTGGATTTCCAAGAAAACTCCCCAAGAAATATAATGAGACAGGATAAAATAATGAGGCTCAACGTCAGCATAACTTAAATAGGCAAATAGATAAGTTGGAAATTGGCCAGGGAGTGCAGGAGATAACACTTCATCTTTTGCAAATAAGCACCGTGTAGATTTTAACAATCCACTAAAAAATTATCCATTTGCTCAAGAACATGGCAGCACTAAACAGTATTCCTAACACACAGAAAATTACTACTTTCTGCTAATAAGGTTTTTATAAATCTCCCAGCCATATTGTCCAGCTCGCTTGCCTTAGGGTAGAGGTACTTGGCACTCCAAATCATTTTCTGCAGCCTGTTCCAAGAAAACTGCAGGAGCTGTGTTTTCCTTCCAAACAGAAGGAAGAATATTTAAATCATCAGTCAGTTCTTTCCAAAATATTTTGAGTTTCATACTATTTCTTCCACTGCCCCAGAGATGTCCTGACAGTGACAGGACCAGCCCCAAGTCCCAGGGCAAACACTTTTGCTTTAGGAGAAGTTTATTTGTTGTCAGCTGTGAGTCTCATTGTCCTTGGCACATGGTTTGGGACACATTTCAGCCATTGCAGCTCGACTGGTTGCACTATTTCTTTGGTCCATTTTCGTAATAAATATTAGAGCTCATATTTCCATAGAAAATAGCTTAAATTAAAGTTGTTGGGATTTTTTTCTCATGCTTGACTACTGCTGATATTTTTCTCAGCTTCTGTCTGAGCCTGCCAGATAAGAAACAGTGTCTGTTGGTCTGTCCATCCTACTCCCTTCACTGACTGACAGTACTTTGCTGCCCTCACTGCAGAATTTACCTTACTGCTCTGATGATAAGCACAGTGAGAAGCAGATTAGTTCAGCAACGTTATCAGATCATGGCTGCTTCCTTTATCCAGAGGGATAAAAACATTTTCTCAGAAATCCTTCTCCTTTTTCTCTTCCACTGCCTCCAGCATACTTTTAGGATAAACCTGGAAGCATATAGCAAGTCTGCATGTCATATTTAAGAGGAAGGGAGATGGAGAGGGACTATAGTACATTAATACCTGTCTTTCTGATGTGGACTGATTTCATTCAAATCATTCTTTCCTTTACTGCTATCATTTGGGATACTTATTTTTTATGCTTCAGAATATATTTTTTTAACTCTTATTTCTGAGCTATTTTTTACTTGTGTTCATTGCCTTATTTTATAATTCACATCCAGAATGCACACACACTCTCATAAAAAAACACTGAACAAACAAAAAAAACCCCAGACCCACCCAACAAGCAAGCTACACCTACTCAAAGATTAGGAAACGCAAAATCTCAAAAACCTTATATCTTAGTGATGACACCAGTTAAACGTGGGCATGTTCCAGAGTGGATTTCAGCCTTTCAGGGAAGTTTACTGGCAGAACAGGTTTGCCTTCTGAAGAGCAAAGAGCCTGAGACTGTGACAGGTGAATCTGTAATAGATCTACCCAAGGTTTCCCTCCCTGTGCCTCAGTTCCCACAGCACCAGGAGCCTGCAGCAATGCTGGACAGCCTGGGCAGCAGGGCAAGCCCTGTGCATCCCCACTGCAACCTCACCAGCACAACCAGGAGCCTCAGAGACCTGCAGGGACACAGCACATGCCTACTGAGCACGTCCTGCAAAAATACGTGGGTTTGATTTGAAATGGGAGAAAGTGTGTGCAATCTCATGGAGAAGGAAAAGGGGGACATCCTAGAGAGCTGCTGCCAGCCTTGGCTCAGTGTGAAGCCAACATTTCAAAGCAGAGGAGCTGGAACATTGCCTGGAGTGTGCCAGGCACTTTCAGCATAAACAAAACAACCTGCTTTTCCCTGCCTGCCTTCTCAGGCAGGTAGGAATCATATGGGCTGCAGTTTTCAGCAGCACTGCCAGCTTGCCCAAGGCAGGCTCACAGGATGCAAAATGTCTGCCCAAACAGTCAAAATACAAAATACAGCAGAGTCACTTGCAGCAGAGAGCAGGTGACTGCTCTCTCCTCGGGTCAAACACGAGCCCTTGGGAGCCTTAGTAACATGCATCCCAGCTTGGAGCATGATTCTCAGGTTATTAGAGCAGAAACCTCACTTGTCTTCCTACTTTATCACTTATGACCTTACACCTCTCTTGATCTGCTCTGTGGCTGCTCTTGCTGGCTCTGCTTTGTATCTGTGCTTCCCAGTTTCACCAATGCCCTGCCTGTGTACAAGCCCGTGCCTCTGCTCATCTGATGTTAGATTACCTCTCTGATTTACAGTTCAGTTTGTTTCCAGGAGAATGCACTCTCTGTACTCTCTCTGTGCTGCTGCTGAGTAGGAGATCATGACATCTTTAATGTTCTCCCCTGAAGCCCCACTGGACCCAGCTGTCCCTGGATGCCAGTGGCCTCAAAGGGTGGGTGGCTGCGGGCCATGGAAATTTGAGGGGGTTTTTTTTGCCCGTTGTGATCATTTAGGAACCCACCCTGCAAGTATTCATGCACACATGCATTTTTAATCACAAGAGGCCTATGGAACCCCATTTATCTCAGAAAGGTTAAACCCCACTCTACACCTGGATATCACAAAACACTGTTGTACAGAAATGTGGTTCTGCTGGAAAGGTGGGCATTTCATCCCCATCTCTTTGCTCTCCTGGGTCTGTGTTTGGTGAGAGACAGAAAAGAAGGCTGCTGGTGTCTGGTCCTAAATCACAGCACGGAGCCTGACCCAGCTCACATTAGCTCTCCTTGTGCTTGTAAGACTGCACAAACTCCTGAACCCATGCTGTCTCTCCCTCAACCAAGCAGAAGAACCTGCCTGCACTTGTCAGCGTGGACAGGCCTCTGGAGTCCATGCTCACTCCTCAAGGCACTGGCATAATTCCTCTTTTGCCCTGGAATTCCTGCCATAGAGGATGACACAGAGGAGATGTTTCCATCTATCTCCAGCATGCTGTTTCCCTTCCATCAAAAATGTCCTGGTAGGCAAGACAGGCAGAGTTTGGGCCAGATCACTCAGTTTCTGGGCCAGACCAGATATCAACTTTAATCTCAAAGTTAATCAGCTTCAGAGAGAGGAATTCTGAGGATGTAATTCTTCAAGTTACAATGAGCAATTCAACCACTTACTTTTACCAAAACCAACACAAAATTCTTTGGCCTCCTCCTCTCTCAAGACCTGCCATTACAAATCTTTGTGTCTGACTCCTTATTTGTTTTAAAGAGGACCACACTGACTTTTGCTTTAAAGAACGTTGTCCTGGTTTAACACATTTTCACGTCCTGCATGGCAGATCTGAAGTACTGCTCCTGAGTGAAGGATAGTGATTGCCTTTTTATAAGGTATTGTTACCCTCTAATGGCTACAAGGTGTTTTTAAAAGGTGCTTTTACCTGGTAATTATTTGTTAGAAGGGGCTGCAAGTGTAGTATATGTTTCTGAATGGTATTCGGAACTGGGAAGGACCTGATCTGGGTAATGCCCTGATGACACTAATCTCTTTCTCTCATGTGTGAGTTCAGGTTAGGTTTTAGCCATACAGCAGTGAGTAAACACAGAAAACCCTTGAGGATTTCTTTTACCTTACAGAAATGGCACAGGCACAGTAACTACTCTATGATAGACTGGGAGAGGCCACATGATGGTATTAGACTGCTTATTTTTACTCAACTTATAACTGGAACAGAAACATATTTTTAAAGATAGTCACCTAAATACATAATTTTATGGATTAATGTAGATGTTGGGACAGAAATATAACTTTGATGTTGGTAATCGCATAGAATCATGCAGGCTGGAAAGGACCTCCAAGGTCAGCGAGTCCAACCACTGACCAATCACCACATGGTCAACTAAACCATGGCATGCAGTGCCATGTCCAGCTGTTTCTTGTTTCTTGAACTTCCAGGGATGGTGACTCCACCATCTCCATAGGCATTCCATCCGTTCCAACATTGTTACTGTTTCTGTGAAGTTCTTTCTAGATTTCAGTTGTTGATAATCACTTGTTAGCCACAGATGGTAAGATCACTGCATCATAGAAACATCTAGTAGGGAAAGACGTTTAAGACCATGGAGTTCAACCACAAACCTTCCACTGCTGAGTCCACCACTAAACCATGTCTCTAAGTGCCAAATCCATGCATCTTTTAAAAACCTCCAGGGACTGTGACTCCAGTGCTTTGCTGGACAGCAGGAAGGAGACAGGAGTAGATAGGAAGCATTCTGCTGGGTTTTTTGGTTTGGTTTTTTTTTGTTTGTTTGTTTGTTTGTTTTGTTCTTTAATAAAGAGAAAATGACAGATCAGTTGTACTTTAAAGAACACTGTACCCATCATGGGAGCACACTTTTCAGAGACTGAGCCTGGCTGGCTGCTGTGCAGAATTTAGGTACCTGGATAAGAAAAGTCCTGGTTGTTCTACTTTAAATACAATAGTTGTCCTTGGGTTTATCGAAGCCAACCCTTTACCCTTGATAATTTCATATGAAATTTTTGTCATGGGGTTTGAGTTTGCCATGTCATGAGAAATTATTTTACAATTAAACAAAAAAGCACAAATACAACCAAATCACTGAATCATTACAAAGCCACTAAATATGTCCATGGAAAAGCATTTCCATAATACTAAACTTACACGACTTACTTATTTTATCTTGTACTTAAAACAATCCATACTGAGATGTTTGAAGAGGAAGGAAAGAAATACAGAAAAGAGATGAGAAATACACAGCAGAAAGAAGAGAGAAATATGCAGTGGAGAGAAGATTTTTTATCTTATAAGATGGAACATATGTTGTAAGGTATGTATTTTAGTAAAGAAGCCAAAACCCTCAAATCTCCACTGCTGTCACTATTCCTGTAAAACTCCCATCAAACCTACAGATTCAATATATGAAACAATCAATCAGTTTCCCTAGCCATGGAGAGATCCCACTGCCCAAGGCGTAGATTGATTTTCCCGCGAGTGCACAGGCAACTCCAGGCAAGGTTAAAAAAAGAAACAGATTAAAACAAAGGCTGACAGAATACCTTCATTTTGATTTAATTATGAGCAAATTCCAACTCTTATTATTTCATCTGAGCTGTCTTTCTCCTATTCATCTCCAGTCTCCACTTAAATATCATATATTTTCATTTAAAAATAAGCTCTCATTACAGAGGACTAAATTCTTCTATGTAAATAAACAATACAAACTAGGAATACTAATCAAAGACCTAAGCACATTTTATGCATAGCAAATATGTTGGAAAATGTATGTTCCTATTTCTTTCCTGGACTATATAGGCAGCTTCAGGAACAAATTATCCCAAATGATCTGAGGCTGAGTTTATGACAAGAACAACAACACTTATGAAACATATGTATTTTGCTTACTGATATTTAAATTCTGTGCAGGGAGAATGCATGTGAGAGTAGTGGAGCAGCCTCTCTTTTGAAGCACTTTTAACCTAATTGGATGTGTAATGGGCTCAGAGTCTAAGGGGAAACATCAGATGGATGTTAACAATACTGGAACAGCTTCTAAAGAATTGTCTCGGACTATGTGGATCTTTCTTAATCAAGAAGAGGTTTTTCTCTCCTTGTCAAAAGACAGTCTTTGTCACAGGTACTCTCTTCTTGATCCTGAAACATGACTTTATAGAGGGATGTCAGAGGACCTGAATTATGTATGTGGTCAGCCCAGAGTGATGTCACCTAGCCTTAAAATCAATGCATCTCTCTCAGACGTGAAAGGAAGAAGACAGGTGGTAGTGTAGAGTTTGTACCTTTACAAGTCATCTATAAAATGGATTTCTCCAAATTTATACAAAAATGCCAACTTTCCTCCAACCTAACCAATATTGTTTTCCCATCAATTGCTCAGCAGTGGCTTCAGGCAATACCTGAAAAAGATTGGTGGCTGATGACAGCACCACAAGGATCAGAGAGGCTGTAAGTAAGAGGTAGAGGAGGCAAAGGGCAGTGGTGCAACATTAGAAAGACCAATGGGCAAGAGAGATTTTACAAGGTCTTGAAAAATTCCATTTACTCCCCAAAGTTAAAGACTTGTGCTTGTGCCTCCTGCCAAGAATGAAAACTCATCCTCCTGCTGAGGATGAAATCTGTGTGGTGAGCGGTAAGAATATTCTCTGTAAGCACAGCCCTTGCAAAGCAAAGGAACACAGATGTGCATTTCCCCATAGCTACACTGAGACCCAACCATCAGAGTTAATGGCTGCCACTGGGAAGGACTGACATAAGGCCTTATCCTTCCTAGAACTGAAAATCTAGGTTTGATGCACTCTCTGTTAACTGTTCAATTTCAAAGGTTTCAGCATCTTTTCTTAGTACCACACTTGGCAATCAATATTTTCAGAGGCCACTGACACAGCCTTAAAGGCATCCCATCTGTCTGTCATCAAAAAGCTTCTCATCTCTATATATCTGCATTAGTATTCACACGGAATGAAACCATATTAAAAAAATACATTGAGTATGAGGCCTTTAAAAAAATGCCGTGGTGGATTTATTACAGAGTGTCAGTGTGTTACAACACCCAAATGAACATTCTCGTGAGAAGCCCCAGAAAACAGCAGACCCCACACAGTTTCTTACAGACAACCCTTCTGTACATCAGTAAGTCTTCCCTATAGTAAATCAAGCCAAACACAGCATGCAAACATTTCTGTATTTCAGCCTGTGCTAAATAAATCCTATTTCCTATTGTTTTTTAATGACAGATGTTTCCCTTTGAATTTTCATGCACTAGCACAGATCATTCTACAGTAATCTTAAAAGTCTGCATGCGTATGTGAATGTATGTGAATAAACTGCAATGGTAAGATATGCAGAACCTCTGCATGCCAATTTTTTTTTAAACATTATCTGTCCATCACTGTTCTCTGCACTTGTTAAGGGATGGTGTTCTTCCACCCTACCAAAATTTTGCTAAACAAGACAGATTCCTAAAAAAAGTACAAAGTAAGACTTATTAATGAGAACTGTCTTCCTTATTAGGCACTTGTTTGAAGCCAAGAATATAGCTTGGCTGAAACCAAAACCTTAGCGGGTCTTAGCAAGAGTTCAGCTCAAACAGTTTAGGAGCAGCCCATGCCTGATTTAACCACATGCCTCTAAACAGCATGCACAGAGCAGCCTGCCTTGCCCCAATTCCTCTTGCTCAGCCTACAGCACAGCACTTTCCTGGAGGATTATGGTGAACTTTCACTTCTGATCATTTTAATCAGTCCAGCTGTGGGGATGCTGTGGCTGGGTTGGGCTGGTTGGAGCACTGTGGCTACAGCTGCATCACTGAGTTTTTAATGTCTTCTGCAAACCTGGCTCAAGTCTCCAGGCTATCTGGACTGTGAGCTGGTAAAATCCAGCCTGAGGAGGTAGGGCAACTAAGTCTTTACAAACATATTAACTGATGATCAGATTTGAAGATTAAAAGTACAATGTGGCTGCTGTCTTTGCTTTCAAGAAAGCTCAATGAAGCTGAGCCACTCAATTGTCAAGCTTCCTTTTGTTAGAAATACTCTCTTTTTATTCCCCAAACATGGCATTCTTAATTGTACCTATAAATTACTTCTTCAGTCCTCTTAAGTAGCAGCAGGAAAAACAAGCTTTAACACGGAATGTGACAAATCTACAGAAGTACACAGACCATAAGACGTCTGTGTTACAAACTGCACATTTCATCAAAGAAGTGAGTTTTTCAGTTGTTTTCTCATTGGTCAGCTGCAACAAAGAAAGTAATAACAAACAAACAATATATTTCCCAGAGACTCTGCCAATATCCCCTCTATGTCCACTCACTTCTAATGCTTTCAGTCATTTCCTTCGCTGCAGAGCACACATTCACACCCCAGTGTGTAAACGCACAGGCATGCACAGACAAAGAGCATCCTTCCAGCAAGAAAAGTGCCCTACATGAGGCTACAGATCACTGAAGGCTAAAACATTTCTTTATGACACCCCACAGTGATTGTCAGGGAGGGAGTAAGGCACCACAATAATTTTTTCTAAAGAACACTGACTTGTTTTTGACAATCCTCCCCTTCCTCCAGCAGACACATATTTTATCAGTTTACCTTTAATGTAATATGCCTCCTCTCTCCTTCCCAGGATGGGAATGCCTGGCCAGAAGAAAAGACCTTTCCTGCCACAGAACAAGTTTCTCTTTATTTCAGCATGCCTTGCCTCTTGCAAGCAGGGCAAGAAGCGACCAAGGCTGAGAGCGCGGGAGGCTCGGGACTGGTGGGGATGCCGGGCGTGAAAGGCGCGTTTATTCTGCCTCTCCCAAATCCCAGCCCCTCGGCTGCAGGCGTCTACCCAGCACTCCCTGGACCAAGAGTGGAGAATCACATTTCTCCTTGATCAGGCCGGCTGCCTAGAGGAAGATGATTGCAAGCAGATGTACCCATGTGCTCATGTGAAAGGAATTTCAGCTTTTGTGTCAGCTGTACTGTACGATGAGCGCCCAGCTCCAGGGAGCATTTTAGTGCTCTTTAATTCCTTGCAGGTGCTGGGAACCAGTGTGTGTTACAGTATGGTACAGCAGAGCTGAGACACGGGAGGGTCAGCACACCTGGGGTCAGCAGGAGGGCCAGAGGCCAAAGGCATGACCAGCAGGCTCCCCTTGCTCCAGGGAACAAGGCTGGGGTTCATAAAGACCCACTTTCCTGGTAAACACCCATTATGGTCAAAACTTCACAAGACTGCGGCAGCAAAACTGTGTTTTACCACAAGTGCAGTGGTTAAGGTTAACCTCTTGTTAAGGATGAATCCAAGAGGAATAAACAAGATGGACATAAATATCAAATTAATTTATCTGAACATGTAGCTAACGAAGAACAGAAAATGAGTGTGGCATCTGTATATTAAAAAGCTCTTTTTTTTTTTTTTCAGTGGGATAGCCCAGTAATGTTGCAAATGGCCTAAGGAAAATACAATCAATTTAAAAAAACACTTGATGCAGTTACAGCTGTATTTTGGAGGCACATTATATATTTTTAGTGCCAGAATGGCTAAGATATATATCCAGACATTCAGTGGAAATGGATGTACCCTTTGGATCATGCTTCAGGATGTCTGGCCACATCAGGTGAGTATTCCTCCTGATGGGACATACCTGGACGTACAGGTAAGGCAAAGCAGCTGTAAGCAGTCCACAAGGGCCCAAATGCTGCTCATGGGGCTCACCTCCAGGCAGCCAGCCACACGTCCACATTCATGTAGGAGTACTGGGAAGAGAGGCTTTATTTACTGCCACCACTGGGAAATAACATGATCATGCAGACCTCAAAAGTATCTCCACTGTGGCTAGCTGTTTACTCAGCAAAACCAAATCCACCTGACACAGATTTTTAAATCTAAAAGAACAGCACCTGGAAGCCACCAAAAGCCTTTTCTTTTCTTTGCTGACTCCCCAGAAAACATCAGTGCTTACTTGAGGAGATGTCTTCTTAAAAAATAAAATTTGGCTTCAGGTCTGATCTGTGAAGCTCTGATGCGGTGAATGCTTTTTTTAACAGCAAAGGTGGGTTAAAGAAACTCTGCCCTGCTTTTCCCCATGTTGCTGTGTCTGCCCACACGGCCCTTCACAGAGTTGTGCAGTGCTCCAGATCAGGGAAGCAGCTTTGGCAGCAAATACCCCAAGGAAAATAGAGAAACAACCTTCCCATCATTTTGCTTGATCTCCTCATTCACCCTCTCACTGACTGAATGAGACACAGCACAGGGCATGGGAAAACACCATGCAGTGTTGAGAGCCAAGTCAGATGAGACTGAGATACACTGTGATGTCTCACCACCAAGAGGAGCCTCTCTTTTCCCTTCATCTCTTCCAGGAGCTACTCTCACTGCCTATACCACCTTGATTCCAACATCACATCTTCACCCACACAGTTTAACTCACTTAATCACCAGAAGGATAATCTGGCAGAAGAATAAAACTAGAGCAAAAACTAACTAGCCATAATGGAGGATTCACCCCTGCTTTAACTGCACAGTGGCAGCAGCAAGACACTTTGTGGTAAGGGCTGTACCAACATATAGAGAGGCTAGCTTGCTGTAAGTATTCCTTAAGAAGCTCTCATAACATTTCAGCCTGTTTTCCTGGAAAATGAAGACGTCTCTGCAGAGACACCTGCTCAAAAGCCACCCAGATGACAAGCCTCTCCAGTACTTTGTCCTGAAAGGGCTTTAAAATCCATCCGGCCCAAAGGTCTTTTGTCTTTTGTGAGTCATTTCCCCAAAGCAGGTGAAGGGCTGCTAGACAGGGTAATTTGGGAGAGAAAGCCAGTCCTTGGGACAATTTTGGGCTGAGAGGTGGAGAGACAAATCTGCCACTAGTATTATTTTTACAGCAACAGGATCAAAAAGGGACTCCAGCGGCTTGACTGCTTTTTATCACCTTGCTGACTCCAACTTTTGCAGCAAGAAGAGAGTGCATGTCCTTGCTTGTCCTGAGGCACTTATCTTCATGCAGGTTTCTATCTGCACACACCTTGGTGGCTATTTAGAGACTCAAGCACGTGCCGAGGAGTTGCCTTCATGGATGTTTGGCAGTATGCAAGGGACACATGCCTGCACTGCCCCATGGAGGGGGTTCCATGTGACTGCCTCTACTGCACACACGCAGCTCGTAGCACCCTGACCCTCACTGTCCAGGTGCCAGAGAGCAGGGAATCCTGAGGGCACCCAGCTCTTTGCCACAGGCCCTCATGGAGGTGTAGCTGATGTTACACTTGTGGCTGAAGGCCACTCATAGGGGAGTTTTCCTGCTCCCTCTTTCTGGCTGCCACCATCCATGACTGTCCATAACGATCCATGACTGTCCTCCAGCCAGAAGAGCCCGACGATGTCCCAGTGTGCTACTGCCAAGGGTGAAGTGACATGGCAGCTACACCAGAAAGGCACCTCAGTGAAACTCATGGGCAAGAACAATCCTGCCAAATAGCCTAATCCAGGCTACTTCTGCAGGTCTCATTTCCCAGTCTAAACATTCAGCACAGGGATGATACAACAAATCACCTATCAGACAGAAGTCTAATTCAGTCTGTCTGGTAAAACACTGATAGCTAGCAACTCTGGGACAAACCTTCTATAATAGAGAAAACAAAATTTCAGCTAAGCAAAAACTGCATAAAAGGATTTCTGATGTTTTTCACAACCACCTTTCCTATAGCCTGTGACTCTAAGTCTGCATTTTTTGTCATTAAAACTTTCCTGCATAAACCAAATGTCCAGAAGAACAGCTCTGAAGCAGTACCCCAATTCAAAAGTACAAATCTTTATATGTTAGAACTAGTTGCTCAGATAATGTTTTTCAAAAACTAAAAAATAAGCATTAGGAAAACAATCATGAGACAAATCAAGTAAGACTGGGTGAGAATTTTGCCTCTGTACATAGCCTTGTGTTATTAAACCAGTAAGTGGAGCAGAAAGCTCCTTCTAGACAGATGCAAAAGGCAAAAAAAAAGGGGTGTTGACGAGTCATTAGTCTGAATTACTGGAAAGTGGGCAGCAAACTGACAGGTACCTTCCAGCAAATTTCTGTGTAAGGGTTTAGTAGAACTTTCCCAATCAAAGCCTTGAGACTTTCAGGACTTTCACGCCTGATCACTAAGAAAGGCTTAGACATTACCCCAAGGAAGCTTCAATATTTAGAAATCTGATAACACACATGTGATGGGAAAATATCAGCAGAAGATGGCTACTTTTAGCACTGTGGGAGATGGACAGAAGGAAATTCTGTTCATGAAGATATTTTATTTCAACTTGCTTGACCCATATTATTTAAATAGTATGTCAACCTAAATCAGAAAGAAAGACAGTTTCCTTTTTTACATTTGTGATTTTTCTTTGTGTTGTCTGTAATTGCTGTAAACAGATCCTGCAGTTACTGAGCTATATAGTAACTAAATCATCTATCTTGGGGAAATTCTTCCTGTTCTCCTGCTGGCTCTGCCTCTTTTTGGCTGCCCCCACTACCTCCTCACATTCCAGTCATGGCTCTGTTTATACTCCTGTATTTTTCACAGTACCAGCAGCTCAGACTGGAACATATTTGCACCTCTCTCCCTTATGCTAATGGACCTGGCTATGAATGGCTCCTTCTGTGAGGACACGCGTGAGCTCTCAGAGCTCAGCAGCATTTTATTGAAGGCATTGACCCTGCTGCCAGCTTTATTCCATAAATAACTACAGCATCATTTTTTGGAGGGGGGTGGCAAGAGTAGCAAGAAACCACAGCATCTCTTCCACCATCACCCTGTCCCAGTTAAATGAGTGAATTCCAACAAAACCCTCCTCCCCTTCCGACTTCAATGCTTGTCTAAAGCAGATGGCCCCATAAATAATACATCCTAGGAAACCCGATCAGTCACCTCTGGGATATGCTTGAGCTCCTGTCTCTTATCATATCTTCACTAGATTAGCTCTGGGAATTCTTTTAATTTAATCCTTTTAACAGGTCATGTGTGCAAGAAGCGGTGACTGGGAAATTAGATGCATTAGATTGGGCTGCATTGTTGGTAGCCTGAAGTCATCAGGTCTCCACTCACTGCTTTTGGGGATTTTTTGGGTACTGCACTCAGCTGCTGACCCCTCAATACCCTAGCCCGAGGCAACGAAGCCCAGGACTGATGTGGCTGAACATGAGGAGGCCAGGAAAAAGGGGCCAGGGGCCAGAGTATCTGAGCAGCACCATCACATGGGGCTAGAGCATTCTCAACAGGAAGACTGAACAGGGTACTTGCTACCTTCACTGGGAATGCAAAATGTCATATTTATTTTAGAATGCAAGACAGAAATCCTTAAATTCTTTTGTCATTTTCTTTAGTCCCCTATATTTATTCAAATTACTGGATTTTAGCAGGGGCTCAGAGACATCCCACAGGACTTATCCATGCAAACCTCACTTCAGGTAAGTGGGAAACAATTCCGAGTACCAGCGATGAGGTGAGTCCTTTCTACAGTTACCACTGTCACTTGACACCAGTCTGGGGGCTTCCTGCGCTCCTGCCCTCCCTGCCCTGCTACAGCCCCAACTCCGTGCACACTGCCAAAATGTCCCAGCTAGGTTTGTGTTACCTTCACTGCAGTGCCCACAAGGATGGGTGTGCCAGGTGAAGCCGGGGGAGATATGGGGTCTGTTCTCATGGGGAACAGAGGCAAGAACTGGACTGCTCTCCGTACCTCCATGCCTGTGGAGCCACAGCCTGGTCCCTGTGGTCACACAGGCTGCAGCAGAGAAGCTGAGAGTTCCATTGCCAAAGGGTTTGGAAACCACTCGGCTTTTTTAAAAAATTGGTACCGGAAAAGAAAAGCTGGACTTGAGTCCTTATCTGGAAATGCCTGCAGGATGCAAATATTTGAAAGTAGCATTGCTAAACCAGAATGGCTTTTAAATCATAACAAATCATATCTTGCATTTCTGCAATGCCTTTCATCCTATGTTCTCTTCACAAACATAAACACATGAAGTTCAACAACACATCTGGCAAAGCATTGTGCTGTGTGGGAGCTTTCACATCCCAGTTTGGTAGATGAGCAGACATGTGGGGTCAGAGGTGACTGCCCACCCCACATCAGACAGGATATGTGCAGCAGTGGTTGGAACATGGCCAAGATCTCAGCTCGAGTTGGGAGAAATCTTTCCCTGGTAGCCCAGGGGATTTATTTGTCAAGAGACTTGGTCACAGACCCAGAAAATAAAATCTTGAAGACTGCAAGGGACAAAACAAACTCAACTTTTCCAGCTATCTTTTTTGAGTTTTTCTGGGTCCATTCAAAGCATTGGCAATGTGGAGATGTCACCCATTTAGGTTTCTGTCTCCTGCATGCCGGGTTGGTATTCTGCTGGAAACCAATTATCAAGAGACACATTTACTGTGTGGCGAATCAGAATTTGTTATTATCACCACCCCATTAATTTCCACACACATCTGCTAGAGTACTTGTTTCTGCCTGTGTCTCACATTTATCTTCATCTAATCCACTTTTTACTGCCCTTGTCTTAGTGCCAGCAACTATTATGAGGCACTGTAAACACTTGTTAGTTAACCATTTACGATTGCCAGCTCTTCGAACTCCACATTACACTAGTTGTTGGACTTTAGTGAGTTTAAGATCTGCCATATCATTATTATTTTGCTACATTATGAAATAAGTCACAAGTAAGCACTCTGAGATGGTCCCACCACTCCAGGGGCAGGAGGGGAGAGGAAGTTTGGGATTTCCAAAGAGGTCTAGAAACTGAGGAGCCCAGTTCCTCCTGGATATCAGTGGGGCTGAGCTGAGCTCAGTCTGTACCAGCTTCTTCAAGAAAGTTAAACCTAAATCCCTTGATAAGCAAATAAGTCAAGAGGTTTTGCACATCCTAAACCTTCTTCAGATCCAACATCAGCCTAGACGTGCCCTGGCAGATCCCACCCCACTGGCTGCTGCCACCCCTCTGATGCAGCAGGAAGATGGAGTGGTACCAACTGGGAGGAAACCTCAGGCTCAGCAGCCCTTCACCTCCTGTCTTTCAGCCACTGTCCAAACAGGATATGTCCCTAGTAAAGGAGGAATGTTTCTGAAAAGACAACATATCCTGCTCTCAGAAATGTTGGCTTCATATCTGCACCTAACTTCCCACAGAACACCTCAGGTTAAAACGGCCTCTGCTAAATCAAAAGTAATTTCTCCCAAAGTATTTGACAGCCTCTTCCTCTGTCAAGTGCAATTATTTCACACTAATTAAAGGGCTGCAACCAGGCTCAGCAGGAAACTGAAAACCCAGCTCTCAACTGAAAACTCTTCATTTCTGCTCAGCATTCAGGTACCCAAAGCTCAGGAAACCCAAGCTGATTCCCTCTGTGGCACTGCATCCCATTGGCTCTCTCCTCCTTGGAGACAGAAGCAAAGCCTGGGCTCCACCAGCTGAGGAGGCTGTGGGGATGTCAGGTGGGAGTGGGCAGCAGGAGTCAGCTCGCCCATGGTGGCCTCTCCTCAGTGTGGTGGACACCAGCAGATGTTACCCAGAGGTTTCTTCTGGCCCAATTCTGTATCTGTCAATGGCCTAAATAAAATGCAAAAGAGGTGTTGATATCATCTCCCAGCACCAAACAATTACCTTGGTGTGCTGTGATCCATCCTGTTTGGATTTAATGTACCCTGTTGGACTTAAAATTTACTCTTTCTGCTTTTCTCTGAAATCTATATACAGTAGAGAAACATTGACAGGATAAAAATATCCCCCCAGAACCTCCCAGGCAACTGCATGAAGCCTGGATGCAGGCAGTTTTATTGTACTAATGGCCTTATCAACTTGTGCTGGCACTGCCTGGACCTGTAGAGCTCCCCAGACTCTCTGTGGAGCAAGGAGGCACCAGAGAGGAATCACTGCATTTTCAGCCATACAGACACCCGCAGCAGTGCAAATAACAAATAAGTGCCTGTACCAGATCTAATCTGCCCCAATATCCCCTCTGCACCTGATCCCCTATGCCTCGGTCCCTCCTGCCTGCTCGCCACTCTGTGACTCTGTATGGATTATGTGCAGGTGATCCAAAGAGAGCAGCGTGTTGTAAAGAGCATGTGTTATCACAAACTGATAGAGGCGCCCACATTCCTTCCTCTTCAGGCTCTGCAGCATCCCATTAACTTTAGCATTTAGGATATTAGTTCTTGTGATAAGGTTGAATTCACCTGACTTAAATTTCTACTCACTGGATCTTCTTATCCCCTTGTCTGTAACTTTATACCACCCCACCATTCCCTTATCAGATGGATTTTTCTGTCTGCAAGAACATAAGGCTGCTAAGATTTCTCCTAGGTGAGAATGACAGCCTTTCTGCCTCAGGTTGTACCTGGGAAGGCTTGTTCTCCAGGTTGAGGGTCACCTGGACTGTTTTCCTGTGGCTCTCCCCAGTATTTCCTCCTTCTTTGTGCAGCATGGACCACATAACTGGGCATCTCTCTGCAGGTCTTGTGCATGCTGCACAGGCAAACAGCAACGTGACTGCTTCTGTTTGATGCTCCTCTTCTTGTGCAACATGACCCTGGGAAGTTGTGTTGAGGAGGCTATTCATAATCACTCTCATGGCCTGCATGGGACAGATTCTCCTGTCTTACTGGTACTCTTTATATTTTCCAAGCTGCAATATGCCTCTATTTTAGAAATATTTAAACATGTTTTGGATGGTGACTATTAACTAGACATCATTCTTTCTCTGTAACCTGTCATTATCACTGTAGTTTCATCCCCTAACTTTCCCAGAATGCATTTTATTTTATAGCACAAGTTGATTGTAGCACTTAATGATTTAAATACTAGATGAAATTTTGCTGGTTACAATTCTTTAATGTTTTTGGTTTTGGACAGGTCTTCTTGACTACAGCTAAATATGGATCTCTTCCTCTTGAAATCTGTTTCTGGTGGTGGCTTGGACTATAATGATGGCTGCCAGAATCCTGCTCCAGAGTCTTGTAGTGTAGAATACAGGAATACTGTTGATCTCCATGCCAAAAATAAATCCCAGGCATTTATTTAGAAGCAATTTAGCTTCTAAAGTTAAAGTTTAATTACTAAAGTATCTGAACATTTACCAGGTTAATTAGACTGGATCAGCAAAATCTCATTCAGATGTAGTGGTTTCCTCATTTCCATTTAGATATGGATCACTTTCAGCTTCTGCTGTGAACCTTCATATCCAAGTCAGCAAAAATGCCTGCAGCCTTTTTTCTCTTCTCACTTGCTTCTTTTTTTTTTTCACTCTTTCCAGTTCTTACCGTTACATAATGGTACTCTGCTTCACTCCAAATGCATTGCTCTATCTGAAACTCACCGAAGCTGATGAAAGTCCTTCCACTGCTCTCAGAAGGCTCTACCTGAGGCTCATAATTTATGCATTGCCTCGTCTGCGAGCATCTGAGATATGTAAAGAATATAATCTCTTTCTATCATGTCTTCTTTTTGTTCCTTCTTTTTTTTTGAACACTCCATACAAGCTGTTAATGGACCAAATGACATGGAAACATAATCTGTATTCCTGCCGGTTTTGTGGCTGTGCTTGCTGCTTCTTCCTTATCACCTGAAGTGATAAAGCTGTGTTGGTGATACCATAATTGAGTTAGTGGAAGTGATTTATCAAGTTGCCAACAGAGAATGAAAACTTTGGGGGTGGGGGGGGAACAAGCAGCAGGAGAATACAGACTTTTCAGAAATAAGAATCTTGCTTTTCATACAAATGGTTATGTTAATGAAAATCAAGGGTGGGAAACCCATAGTCACAACAATTTTGCTTACAGAGCAGATGATAGCTTATCTAAGGAAAAGGCTTTCAAAGCTCACCCTGAAATGTCATGTGTGTTTTGTTATCTCTCTGATAAAGCCTAGTGTGTAGAATCTGTTCTTCACTCCTTGTTGCTAACTGATTAGGAATAAGTCTATAATTCTTCATTATTCAGAGAAAATGTGGAAGAACCCAATACTTGAATGCAGGAACAATAAACATAGTGTTTCTTTCATGGAAAAAAAGATTTCTCAAGAACCAAATCAAAATCCTAATGGCTTTAAAAGAAAAGCCTCACTGATCTCAGAAGAGTTTGAGGCAAGATTTTGGTTTGTTCATTTTCCTATTCTTACTTCTATAAATTATTATCCAATATTTGCATTGTAGGACCACTCAAAAGCCCCAAACTTGAGGTTCCACTGAGCTGAGCTCCAGACAAGCATCAAGACATGAAATTTTGTAAGTGAATGTGCACAGCTGCTGGAGCCTGTGAAACGGCAGAGCCCTGCGGCCATCCTCAGCAGCCTCAGGCCTGGTAGCTCCCTCATCTGCCAGGGCCAAGGAAAAAGTCAACTCTTCCACAAGGGCTGCTGTGGGGACCGTGACCCCCAGCACATCCTGGGGGTGACACCGACGGGCAGAGGGAGCAGCTGCCCACATGTCCTGTACCTGCGGCCATGATGAAACTGCACCTCAGCAGTTAATCAGTGAGCCAATGAGTTTAAAATTAAATTGGCATTCAAATGTTGCTGAACGGCTTAGGAGAAAGTGCTGACACCTGGCAACAACACTGCAGTGTGAGAGCTCATACTGTTTCTGGGCACTGGTGTCTGTGGAAGCTGCTTACCTTTGGAGATCACCACCTCCCTCACCAAGCCCAAAATAAATTCATTACCACAAGAGGTTCAATTTTATTTGGCTGGGGAGTCACTGCTTTGGAGAAATTCTCTCTTTTATTTAATTAATTGTTTTGTTTTCCTCTCTACAGGTACAGGAACTGTGAAACAGCCCTATCAGTAATTGCTAATTTTGATAAATTAATTGTCTCCCTGTAGAGTGATTGATTACAGGAGATGATGAGAAACGCATTTGCGCGTTTCAGAGTGCCTCAAATTAATTAATTATTCCACTTGAGTTACAAGTTAGTGAGCAGGATGAAGCAAGTGCCTTTGGAATAACTGTTTGCAGGTCACTTTTTTTTTAAATAGGCAGCTAACAATTTACCACACCCTCCTTTTCACTTGTTTGTTTTATTTAAATTAAAGAGTTTATATATTTGTATATAAAGAGTACTAATGTAGTATAATAAAGAGTATAAATGTATATAAGAGTTATACTTGAATCTTAACAAAGTTTTTCAAGTTTGCTAAAGTAAAGTATCTCAGGGAGGAGAACCTCGATGCATCCCTTCGAGTTTGATGCCAGGGCCAGCATGAGATGCCCAGAGCCTGGAGAAGGATCACAGGCCATCAGGAGAGCACCTGAAGGGCAGCACAAAGGAAATCCTGCCACCCCAACCAGTAAGTTGCCTTCATCAGGGGCCCAGCTTAAATACCTCTGTTCATGTCCCACATGACATCCTTGTCTCTAAACTGGAGAGACGTGGGTGTGATGGACAGATGACCGGGTGGATAAGAAATTGGATGGATGGCTGTACTCCAAGAGTTGTGGTCAGTGGCTCTATGTCCAAGTGGAGAACAGTGACCAGCAGTGTTCCTCAGGAGTAGGTATTGAGACTGGCGTGGTTTAACACCTTTGTCATTGACATGGACAGTGGGATCGAGTCCACCCTCAGTAAGTTTGCTGGTGACACCGAACTCTGTGGTGTGGTCAACATGCTGGAGGGAAGGGATGGCATCCAGAGGTACCTGGACAGGCCTGAGAGGTGGGACCATGCAAACCTCAGGAAGTTCAACAAGGCCAAGTGCCAAGGTCTGCACCTGGGCTGGGGTAAGCCAAACACAAATACATGCTGGGCAGAGAATGGATTGAGAACAGCCCTGAGGAGAAGGATTTGGAGGTACTGATGCATGAAAAGCTGGACATGAGCTGGCAATGTGCACTTGCAGCCCAGAAAGTGAACTGTGTCCTGCATCAAAACCACTGTGGCCAGCAGGGCCAGGCACTGCCCAGAGAAACTGCAGATGCCCCATTCCTGGAAGTGTTTAAGACCAGGTTGGATGGTGCCCTGAGCAACCTGGTCTAGAGGAAGGAGTCCCTGCACAAGGTGGGGGGTTTGGCATGAGATCATTTTTAATGTCCTTTCCAACCTGAACCATTCTAGGATTTTATGATTCTTCATATGAAAGAGAAAGCAATCAGCTCTTCTATTAAATAAAAAAGATGAGGATAAAGTTCCTATTTTTAAAACACCTTCACAGGCATCTCTTCATCTCTGCAGCACAAAAGATGTTTTCTAAACCTTCTATTTCCCATTAGACTGTGTGTTTTCCGTTCCTGTTTTTTCTATCAAGATATCTCTAATGCAGGTCTGTAAAACTGCTGTGGCAACATTTTGACTCATATTTTCTTCTCTTGTTTTGCAGACAGAGGTGGCTTCTTTCCTTGTAAGTCTTTCCAGAAGCCATGCAGGGCTCATTACCATGGGATCAGCATGTATCTTCCCATCTCCCCTAGACTTTCCAGGGGGTTACCTTGAGAAGACTGCACCACAGTGCCCTGTGCTTTCCCTTCAGAAAAGCCACTCAAAGGCACTGAGGGGGCAGGGCAGGAGGTTCCTCTGGTCTGTCATAGTTGATGCTGCATTCAGACCCATTTGGCCTTGTGAATCCTGTAAGCACTGAAGAGCAGCTCTGGTAACTCTCCCTCAGTCCCTTCACGTGCCCTGATTGTTTGCTCTCCAGTTCCCATGCCAGGGCAGTGCCTCCTGGCCAGAACAGCAATGCAGCCATGCAGATTTTTTAAATGTCTGTGGGGTGAGGATGTCCCTACCAGTCCAGCATCTGAGAGACTGCATGATCCTCCCTTATGAAAGATAATGAAAGAGACGTGACAAACAAAGGAGCAGGAGCATGGAGAGGATGATAAGAAGAACTCTGATGAGGTCTCAGATGAGCAGAGAAGCAGGCAAGGAAGGAATAGTCCCACAGCCAATTCAGCCAAATTCCACAGCAAACTCATAGAGAAAATAAGGAAGGGACTGTATCTGCAGGATTGTGGTGGCTGCCAAAAGTCTTTTCTGTTGATTCTTGAATTTCTGTTTCATGATTAAAGTGTTGAGAGGCCTCAGGCAAGTTTAAGACTGTGATATGCAAAGAGATTCCATTGCTGCATGGGGAACAAGAAAGTCTTTCTCTAAAACATCAAATTCAGAAGAAGAGTTTGGGATGCAAAAGTCAAGAGGCTTCAAATCCTTGACATCTGTGGATTTCAGGCAGTACACTGCTCCCTTCAGCTCCTTCTTCTGAGTTACTTGCAACTTTCAGACACCATTACAAGAGTCCTGTTCTCAACAAAGGCCTGAATGCAAGTAAAGCATAGTCAGGGCAATAATCCAAACTCTTCTACAAGCTCAGCCTGAACTACTAGTATCAGTAATACAACTGGAAGAAGCCTTTTGAGTGATTAAATCCAGTCTTTGGCAGTCACAGGCAACCATATAAAGGAAGGACCCACACCCTTTCCTTGCTTTGCCACAAAACACTTCATTATTCCATGATCAAGATCCATTAATCAAGATTTTTGGTGCAGAAATAAAGTGTGCTACAGCCACGCCAAAGGACCACAGTAAGGTAGCAAGGTCATAATGGCCTAGGACAATGCCAGAGTAAGAAGCCTGTCAGCAGAAAAAAATCCAAATTATCTCTTTGGAGGCAACTCATTGGTTCTTGATTTGATTGGTTTTTTTAACCTGGTGATCATCTCAGTTCTGAGTTTGAGGACCAGAGAGATGACCAACCACACACGAGGTTGCTTGGTCCTACATCGAGAAGCTTTGCCTCTTGTCCACCTTCTCCCCTCCTCTGGTAGCCAGTCTCTGACCTCCAGAAGGAGGAGAGGCACCAAGAACCATGTCTTGTCCAAATCTTCCCTATTCCCCCTATTCAGATAAACTGAGCATTATGAGAAGACAGGATGTGCCCTGGGTCCTACAAAGGACCATCAGGGGCATGGAATTAATTAATCTATATCCTACCCTGGCAGAAGTCCCAATCAATGGAGCATTTTGCCAGGGAATCTGTGGCTGAGGAGCTAGCTGCATTTTTGTGATATATCCTGATTTAGAAGTTTAAATATTAGCCAGTGTTGAACATCTCATACTGAAACAGGAAAACTCAGGATAGACATACATCTTAGCAAGGGACATGGTAGGTAGGTAGGTAGGTAGGTAGGTAGGTAGGTAGGTAGGTAGGAAGGAAGGAAGGAGGCTTATTGCCTGCAAAATTATTTTCTCAGGCAAACACATTAAAATCAAGGTTTGGGAAAACAAAAAGTGAAAATGAGGACACCTTTAAGTGTTCTCCAGATACACTGTTATGTCTCTGCATGATGTCATGTTCTTCTATTTCTAAGTTGCTACCACAGCAACAATTTGATGTCACAAACAGAAAATAATGGCCTAAGGAAAGAGAGATATGGAGCAGGAGCAGATGACCTCTTTAAAGTTAATAATAATAATAATCCTCTTTTCCTACAAAAACCTTTAGTGACAAAAAGCTAGAAGAAAAGTAGAAAAATGAAGTGATATACAAGTCCCAGAACTGTCACTAAAAGCCGTGGTTTGTTTTAAAGGCTTCCAACAAGACATAAGTGGGTCTTTTAGGCTGTAGCTATTGCTGCACCAAAAAAAAAGAAAAAAGTCAAAAGAAAATAAAAAAAGGATTCTTCTTTCTACTCTGGAATTCTGACCAGAAAATGGTCTCGAGCACCAAATCAGTGCAGTTCCCACAGAAGACAAGGTCAGAGTTTGACCCTTCACTTTATTTTTAAACACATTTTTTTGCATTTGAACATTTAAGTAGTAGTAGTTCAAGGGAAAAATAAAAATGTCCAAATACTTGATGAAATATCAGCAAGAAATGAGTTGATTCTGCTTCTAGTTGATGCATTTATTGTCCCTATTGCCATGGTGGGACATTACAGTATACTGGACAAGCATACCCCAGTAGATACATTATTTTCATAGAGGTAAAATAAATGTCCCAGAAAATGCAGAATTAAAATTTAAAAAAAGAACAAACAAACAAACAAAAAAAAACCAAAACCAAACCAAACAAAAAAAAACCCCAAAAACACCCAAACAAAAAAACCCCACAAAACAAAACAAAACAAAACAAAACCTCCCAAAGAAGTACCAGATCATAAATTAGGGCAAATTTATGACCTGGCTTGAGTCAAGAGAATGCAGAAGATAAATCAAGGAGAATTGAACGATGTTACGTACGGTTCTGAAGGTGGGCGAAAGAAGACTTTTCATTGAAGTGCCTTGAAAGAAAAGAAGACTTTGGAAAGAAAAACTTCTTAAACATCAAAAGATAAAGGACACCAATCAGGCTTAGTGAGTTTGTCTTTGAAATGCAGTACCAACTTCTAAGTCAGCAAAACATGTGCAGATTTAAGTAAAACAGCACAATGTTCTCCCATACTTACAGAGTTATTTTCACAAACGAGACTGCATGTCTCTATTAACAAAATTCCTTTTTTTTCTGCAGCCTGCATATCCAAAAATAAACCAGTAAAGCAGAAAATCCTCATATTGAGAGAAACTGAGAGGACTGCCAGAGCTGCCTATTTAAAATTTCTCCCAAAGTTGGATACACCCGCATGCTAGTGCATATCTAATCGCTGCAGTTAACAACCCAGCTGCAGGGTGTAATTCAGGCACTTTCATAGCCCAGATGAGAGCATCAGGTTGGACATGGAAGCATCTTCCCACCATTGCTGTCAGTCTACTTTTGGGAGAATGTTTTAGCACTAAGATGGTGAAGCCCAGTGAGAGGAGCCAGGGGACAGAATTTGAAGTGCTGTTTTTCTTGCATAACTCGTGAGTTTAAAGCACCCAAACAGGAGACACACTTAAACCCTCACCCACCCAGGCACACACATCATCTGTGCATTGCCTTACGTGAGATAAAAGGTTCCATTTCCAGCTTGAAAGAGATGATGACAAACAACCTGGAGAACAATAGGGCAAATGAACTGATTTTGAAGTTTGTTTGAAGGTGCAGGAATATAGCAGCAGAGAGAAAACCACAGTGAACTCTGTAAGAGGAGCTGGACACATATATTGTAACAAAAGTATGTTATCACATAAACACAGTTTCTGAGGGACTCCCCCACCACGGCAGGGACGTTTGTCAGCAGCCCTGTGTTGCATGAGGTGAGTGGCACTTCCCTGAGCCACACCATGGGATGGGACAAGCATGGCCACCTTCCCCTTCTGGCAAGAGTCCTCAAGGAAAAACTTCCACAAATCCAAGGGAGCAAGACAGGGAGGCTCATTCTCTATTTAAAAGGAAAAAAAATGGTTCTTGTCCCACTAAGGAAACCTGAATAAAGGAGAGACAGAAGGAAGATATTTCCCTATTAAAAATAAATGATTCAGACATTAGTTTTTGAGACTGGCACCATATGGCTGGAAAACATCTCAAGGAAAAAAAAAAAAATTCATCTTCCTGAGACTGAATTTCCGTTTGATAGGAACTTGAGCAAGGGTGTGCCCGCTGGGGCCTTTTAACCCTCCTTGTTAAAGCAGATGCCTGGCTGCTCACCTGTGGTACCAACACATGGCTTTTCCTTTCATCAGTGGCTTGTGTTACTTTGGAGGTGCTGGGCTTGTAGCTCCTCCAGGACTATAAAAAAGCGTCACTTGTCGGTTCTCTCCCTATACATTGCTCTTTCAAGTGAAGACTAGACAGCATGCAAACCACATGCTAAATAATATTTAAATACATGTCATCTTAAGCACTCCTGTGGTTAGGAGGCAGGTCTGTGCCAGGGTGGCGTCCCTGAAGTGCTTTGGGAGCAAAGAGGGAAGGAAAGGCTGCAGGCACCGTGCTGCTGGCACTGCTGGGACATGGAGAAAGGGCCAGGGGGTGCAGCCCCCACACCTGCACTGCCCAGACCTACAGCCTCTGCCAGCCCTGAGCCTGAGTTTCCTGTCTGGGAGACCTATTACATCACTTCAGCCTCTAGTCCAAGACTGAAACAAACATACTGGACAGACTGGGAGGAGGTGGGGGAGCAGAATCAGGCCAGGCTAATAATGGGTTTGAGACTGAAATTCCCAGCATGACTACATACATACTGAATGAGATACAGTAAAACACAGGCAGGCCAGGCAGGCCTTATCCCAGGATTCAGGATCAGACATGGGAGAGCCCTGACCTTTTTTCTTACCTGCTGATGGAGGACCAGAATGTGCAGAGACCCCATTTTACCCCATCCTTTGACTCACATTTTGCATGTGCACGGCTGCAGTGGGATGCATCAAAGGAGCTGAGTAACAAAAATTTAGTCTTGTGGGGGGTTTTGGCTCAGACATCCCATTGATGTTTTAGCAGCTCTAAAATGAGGTGAGGATTGAAGAAGGCAGGTGCCTGAGAGACAAGGGATGAGGCCTGTTGAGGAGAGCCTGCCACGCGCTCCTTGTGAGGAATGGGTTAACAGCGTATGATAGACAGGTCATGTACGTATTTTAATTATGTGTCATTTATTGCTTGAATCATGAAGTGTCAGGTTCTTTCTCCGGCAAAGACACTGCAGAACAACAGAGGGAAAAACATCTTTGGGAGAAGACTGTAGGACTTGTCTGGGACTAGTAACAGAGAAGAGGTTATGGCTCCTGTGTGTCAATAATGTATGAAGGACAGCGGTGTGGGAGCGCCCCAGCAGCTGTAACACAGCTGGTGCAGGTCTGGCAGGTGATGGAGAGACCAGATACTGGGCAGCAGCTGCTTCAGCCCCTGGAGGGGATGTACACATCCCATGCCACACTCTTTGGCCTTCTGGCTGTCACACCTAGGGAAGCTCAGGGAGCTGAGAGCAAGTTAATGATTTTTCCGAAGTGAAGCCTCGGGTGAAGGAGGGCAGTGTGAAACTCACTGCCCACAGGAGGTGATTATGCCCCAATTCTTTAAAAAGCAGAGACAGATGAGAGGTCTTAGCCCAGGTCAAGCTACCCTAATAGGGTCTGTCAGGGAAGGTAATTAATCAGCAATTGGCACACACACACACACACACACACACACACACACACACACACTCACACATGGAGAAGGAGGAGGAAAGGGAGAGCATTCCTGTGAACTCAGATCTAGCCCTGTTTTCTGTTCTTCCTCCCTGTATGCAGATTTGCAGCCATGCCACATCTTCTGCCACTGCCCCAGGCCCCAGAGAAGCTGTGCTCTGTCATGCAGGTGACGCTCACCAGCTTTGTTTCAAAGATTTTTGCACGAGGTTTACATCCTCTGGCTGCTTTCCCTGCCCCCATCCTGCTGCTGCTTTTTAAGGCAGTTTCTGAAAGGAGGGTCCATCCCCGATGATGGCCAGTACATTCCCAGGAGCCCCAGGGAACGGATGTGATTGCAGGGCTGGCAAGCTGTCCTCTCCTGGGAGTACAGACACAGCCCCATAGTGTACAAGGACACACAAGGAGTTGTGGGGCCTGGATATTCTTCCTTTGTTTAATATTTTTCTATATCATATACAAAGCTGTATATACAGCACAACAGCTGTTCACAAGGGTGGACATGTCCTGTCTTGCAATGCTTAACTCTCTCCTGCTGCCCCAAAGCCTGATCTTGCTGTTATTTCCAGCAGTGGGAGAACAGTGCCTTTTGTCTGGATTTGCTTTGAGCAGCTGGGCCTCTGAAATATGAATGCCGACATTTTCCTCCTTTCCTTCTCTCATTCTCAACAGGCTCAGCTGGAGTTCTCGCATAATGGATCGAGGCTCTGGAAGTCAAGCATTTGTGAGTTTCTTGTGTGACCACCTCATTCCTCCCTCTGTACCAAAGCATCTTTGCTTTGTCATCACTGAGCTGCCAGCAGGACTGGACTCTCTGACACAATGATTGCAGGTTATGAAGTAATATCTGCCTTGCATCACTGTTTCCTTCTACACTTCTACATAGTGATCAGGTAGCCGTCACCATCTCTCTTTGTCCCTGTGACAGGTGACCGAGGTATCTGTGTCCCCAGCACCATCAGGCCCTGCCAGTGTCTGTATCTGCCACTGAGAGCCCCTCAGTGACACTTTCCATTTTCTTCTGCTTCTGTCAGCAAGAATAATGCTGCTTCTGTTGTTCCTTCCCTTCGCTCAGTTCTGCCTTCCTGCCAAGGTGTTTGCCACACAGGACTTCCCCTGCTCCCCTAAATGTGATTACAGATCCAGCTGCCAGCAACCCCCATCCCTGTAGAACCTGTAACAGGCCTTTTGCACTTATCTGGATTATTAGGAGCTATTAGTCAAGCACCTGAATGTACTAGGCTATGCAGAAAGATAATTTTCTGTTTGCTTTTTCTCTTCTGCAACAATTCTTCCCTCACAGCAGTCAGATGCCAAACTCCTACTCATGCACTTAATTTTTGGTATGAATGCCTAGAAACAGAAAAGCTAGATTGGAAACCCCTCTTCACTGCTGCATCTGGTAAGCATTATCAGCCAGGGGTCTGCAAGCTTTGATTCAGGTCAGCTGGCATCAAAGGCAACTTGGGAGTGTTTGCTTTCAATTCCAAGGCTGAACAAAATAATCTGTTATAAAGCTCAGGCCTCTGCCTGCCCTTCATCAGGGGTCACTTTGTGCAGGGAGAACAGGGAGAGGAGAAATGGTGTGCTGAGCAAAAGTCTCTGCTTTGTTCTGCTGTGTTAGGGCTGGCGTCAGCAGACCTCTGAAAGAGGGCGGTAACCATGCTACCACTTGTTCAAATATTTTGAATAATAAAGGTGTTAGTTTAATAAATGTCCTGGAGGAGGAAGAGTTGTCCAGCAATAATAGTTCAGCATTTTCCCTTTTGAGCCTGGAGAAACTGCAACCGATGGTTAGTGATCTGAGAGGGAGGGTAAAGGCAGGATGTGGATCAAGATTTAATTTTTTTAAGAGGGCTCTTTTGGCTTTGCTTTCAGTCGTGAAATCACTACTGCAAGTTCTTCCCTGACTGATTCCTCCTTAAATACAGAGTGGCAATGTACAAAGCTGGAAAAAACATTCACATTCAAGCTCAGGCTCCACTTTTCCCCAGTCATTCACCTTCCTGATTAGGCAAAGTCTGCATCTGCCAATACTAATAATTTTCAGCGATTTTGTATATTCTTTCCTTCTTGTAATTTCCTTACATTTTAATTTTTTGTTGTGCAAAAGGAATTATTCACCCCGGTTTCTGAGGATCAGCTGTGTTCTCTCCCAGGCAGAGCTGAGCAGGCAGTAACCCTACAGTTCTGGCTATGTCAGAGAGTAAGAAGAGTTTGGGAGGGACAGCAGACAGGTTTTCTTCCTTAGTGTCCTTCTATCTCACATATGGAGAGGAGGACCAACAAATCTCCTTGCTCCTGTCCTCCCAGAAGTGCAAGTAACTAATAAGAAAAATGGTCAGAACCCAGTGTGATTCTTGCAGCTGTCAAGAATAAATTGTTATTGTTGTTGTTGTTGTTATTATTATTATTACCAATATTATTACTGCAATTTTCTTGTGTTTGCTCATTTTTTCTCTAGCCAAGTGACTACTGAAATGAAGGGAAGCAGTTTCAACAGGAAAGTGTGAGAGATGAGCCCAAGCAGCCTGAGGGAAAGAGGAGGAAGCTAATCCTTATCTACCACACCCTGGACTAATCCTGGCACTTTCCAAGGAAAGGTCTTTTCCTCCTGACATACTTTTTGAGAAAGGCTTAGTAAATGTATTTCCTTCAATGCATCCCCCTCAGGCACTGCAAAAGACTCTGAGCTGAGGAACTGAGTGTGCAACAAGGCACTGCCCTGACACCAAACACAACCCCTACTCAGAGTAATCATAGGAAGCAATAATCACTTTCTCCTGGAAGAGTAAAATCCACCTCCATGCAGCGAGTCACTTTAGAGGCCCACAGATTTTCTTGGGCTTTCTAAATGTCACTCAAACTCTGTGACCAGAGAGGATCATAATTTAAAAGTACATTCTCAGCTTGTTGTACGAGTGGTGGTCATGCAAGTGCTTCATGCCTCCTGCTGGAAATGCACTTCCTGATTTCTATAATTAGATTGAACTTGTTGTTAGTTGTGGATATATAATCTAAGAAATTCAGCCTCTTTTCAAATCTAAAAAAATGTTCCTCATCTTAATTTGGTCCCATAAGCATGATCTTCTGTAAGTTTTTGTGGGCACAATTAACCAAAATACATCACAACAAATATTGGCAAATGCTAAAGACCTCACTCCAGCCTGCCCATTCACACCATCTCAACACACAGTAAAAAAAAAAACAACCAAACAAACTTTTGAAGATCTTTTTATTTTTTCCCCTAGTTGCTGCTCTGATCTGGTGTCACATCCCCGTGCCCAGGGGACAGGGGAATTCTATCCTTCTCTCCTGTAGCACCACTGCAGAATTCACTGCTTCATTAGATCACAGCCTACTTGTTAATTCAGTTAAATCACATGAAAAAGTGTTCTGGCTGAGGTGAAAGGGTCAGGAATAAATAATATATCTTGCTTCAAAGTGTTATTTCTACTAAAATGCAACACATTTCAGGATACAATGATTTGATGAATAAGTCTTTCATCACTGACCTAGCAAGAACATGAAATGGCCAGACATGTGCCGGGGCTGAAGATTTATGGGTTTACCAACGGCTTTACCCTTGTACCTGCTCCACCATTCTTTCCTCCCCTGGGCACCTTCCCCATTGCTCTCTCCTGCAGTTGGAGAGCCCTTTGGCAATTCCAGCCTCATCAAACGCTCCCTGAGACCCTGCTCCCCTTGGCTGTTACCCTGCACAGCAACAGCCCCGCGGGAGGTGCTGGCAGCGCGGTTTCAGGGCGCTGTGCCAGGACAGCCCTTCCACCCTTGGCTCGCCCAGCCTTTCAGCTCTTCTGCCTGCAGATCCGTGTGTCCCTCTGGTCTTTGGTGTCAAGGAGCTGGAAAGATGAACATGCAGCAAAACAAACATTTTTTTTTTTTTAAATTATGTCACAGGGACTGGGTTTTTTAGTGATTTACTCTACCTTTGGGTAGACAGTTGTGACTCAGTGCCAGTGTCCTCACAATGCTACAGACTTTTGCACAGGTGGTGGCTCTATCAGCTTGGAGTTTTTTGCATTCACACAGCCTTGTCTATCCAATGTGTGGGAATTGAGTCCCATCAGTCTAACTGAACCCATGCCAGAGGGATGTCCTGATTTAATTGCTACAGATGGAACTACAGCACTACCAAAACCATGTAGGTAAGCCCCTGTGTATCACATGAACATGTAGCAGGGCTCTTTCTCTGAATGAGGATGCTCAGTGTAGTCTATTACCTTACACCATACAATAACTCATGGGTTATGCTGGGGCAGTTACCACTGATCAGCACTCGACCTGGTATCTGCCTACAGAAATCTTTACTACAGCCATTTTCTTTCCTTGCAGTGGCTCTTTCCATTTTCCTTCCAACTTTCAGGGTCATCCTCCCTTTCTGCCCTCAAACCCTCAAGCTCTCTGAAAAAGCAAACTCACATGCTGCACATTTACCTTGATTTCCACTACGCCAGTCTAAATTCAATCCTACAGCTCGGAGTTGTGGTGCAGTCACAGCTTTAGACGCAGTTGGGCTGATCTCAAGGAGCAGATTTTATTGTTTTCTATAGACTGAGAAGCTACAGGAGATAACCTTCACCCAGAGCCATCTGAAACAATAATTACCAGAGAGCACACCCCAGGGTGAGGACCTGTTAACATCCACTGTTCCATTTTCCAGACACACATAGCTCATTTCTTTTCCTGATGGAAAATATTTCTGGGGGGTGAATGCCCCATACTTCCCAGCATTAAAGCACAACAGGGAAGATGCAGAGGTCCTTGAGAATATTTGAACACACAGCAGAAGTTACAGAAATAATCTCTCCTAATATGGGAAGCTTTTTGTTTTATTAATAAGTGACTTTCCAACATGGACACACAGATTTGAAGGGGGTGGAAGGAGAGGGAAATGCCTGCAGGATTTAGATCACAGGGATCCATGGCTTGTTCCAGCTGATGGGTGGGAGACACTACATGAAAATAAACACATGGTCTTTCTCTGGGTGCTGTTGCCAGGAACAGCAAGAGCCGGATGCAAAAGAACAGGGAGCTGGTTTGATCCTTCTGTTCTTCCAGCTGGATGCCAGGGAAGAGTCTTCAGCATGGGGGCAAACAGTGCATGGCCTGTACCAGAACAGGCAGGAGGATAGCTGGTCTGAAGCTCCTGTCCCCACCAACTCATCACAGTCCACACAGGTTAGAGGACAAATATGCTCATTTCATAAGGATGTCATCTGGTCTTCAATCCTCCCCACAATTAACCGCAGACACAACCATGCTACCTGGCAGAGGTGTTTGGGTTTGGTTTGTTGTTTTTTTTTTTTTTTCCACTAGAGAGGAAGAACCCTAAAAAGGGCTCACAAACACACTAGCAATACATGTCTGTATTGTACAATCTTTAATTGTGCTGTGCCTGACATTAAGGGTCAAAAGGAGCACAGGGCTTAAACAGTAAAAGTGAGTCACTGTAGCTGGAAGAAAGGGTAGAGACTGTCACCATTTCAACACTGGAGTTATATGATTATCTCTTGAAGTACCCAGTTTAGAGGTAGGGTTAAACCCAGGTTACAGTAAAATTGTTTAGGAATGGGACAAAGTCTAAAGCCCCAGCTGGCATTGGACTGCCAAAGCAATGTATAGGCTTTGCCCTCAGACAACCTTTTTCCCTGGGCTTTAGGTAAGCTGAGTTTAGAGTCTGGGGCAAGGTTAGGTTTGGGACAGAAACAGGGAGAAAGTGGGGATAGGAGCTTTGCTGGTATGGGGCTGCTAACGGGATTCCAAAGTAAGGAGGAAGAAAGAAAAATGTTCCTTCCCTATACCTTTTTCATTTAAATGATGGCTCAGGGCTCATTCCACATTTAATGTTAGGATAAAGCTTTAGGTTTCCTGAAAGATTGCTCCTCTGACATCTTCGTTGGGACTACAGCAAGTTATCCCTCATTATAGTTAATTCAAGATCAGACTTTTTCTTTAGAAGGGAGAGACATCCTGAAGCTTCAGTAGATTTCCCACAGGCTGCCAGGAGAAGCAGCAGTCTCCTAGAAGTTCATTCCTTTGACAGTGGCTTGATTTGGGTTTTGGTTCCTCAGCAAAGGACAGCCTTAGAGCTGAGCTCAGTGTTGGGAAAGGGAGAAAACCTACAGCAACAGTCAGCATGGCACTGGTGAGGGACTTCTGAAGGGAAGTGCAGGTCACAGAAATATTTCTCCTCTGATTGCTTTTTCATCTGGACCATTGCCCTCTGTGCTTGACTGAGGATCAGCTGTCCTCAGGCTTTAGGGTTAAGGACAGAAGAGGGACAAAGCCTAGGGCTCCAGATGGCAAAGGTCTGCAAAGGGTTTGGAAAAGGTTGGAATAAACAGCAAAAAATTTAACCCCCTGCTACACTTTCCATCTCAGCCACAGCTGAGTGTTCCTACCTGTGAAGCAGCCCACACCTGGGCTTAGGGTTATAGTTTGAGCACTTAGAGGTCCTACAGCTCCAGCCAGCATGGGATTGTTAATGCACTGCCAAAGGCGATGGAGAGGCTGCAAAGAGCTTTCTCCCCTCACAAGTTTGTTTTCTTGGCCGTGGCTTAGTCTCTTTGGCAAATGCTCAGCTCACACAGAAGGTTTAGGGCTAAGGTTAGTTCAGGGGAATGTCAAAGCCTAGAACAACATATGGTGTGGAGCTGCCAAAGAGTTCCATCAGGGGGAGGGACTAGGATTTTGTCTCCTAAAATTTCATCATTGGTGTGGCTTGTGAGAATCCAGCCAGGGCCAGTGTTTAGGGTTAGGAGAGGGAAAACCCTTGAACTCCAGTTGTGTTACGGCTGACAAGGGAGAATGTAAAAATATTTCTCCCATGATAGCTTTTTGATTTCTGCTACAGCTAGTGGTCTTTGGAAAAGAGATTACTCTGTGCCCAGGCTTAGGGTTTGGGTTGGGAAAGGATCAAAGTTTAGAGCTCTCATATGCCTAGGAAGCCCGGGGTTGCCAAAGGATAGAACAAGCTGCACAAAGTCTTCTCTGGGAACCTCTTCATCTGTGCCCATGGCTTAGGGTCCTTGGTTGAGCCTCACTCAAGTCCACTTGTCAAAGGATGTTTGTAGATTTTTTTCTAAGTAAGTGGGAATTTGGTCACGCCCATTAGTTTTATTTTCCTCCTCAGGGTTAAAATCAAATTTTATTTTAGATGTTACCTAGAACTCCTTTGAAATAAAACTCTCAAATCTCACAAACTTGGCTGTACAAAACGATTGTTCACAGTACTCAAAAGGAGGAAAATATTATTGATATGAGGTAAACACTATAGATAATTCCATGGGACTGACTGCTCAGTTGTACAAGCCAGGAGATATGATCCACAGACAAATTCATAATTTTCTGGAAGTGAATAGAAGTCTACTAGAACTTGCTCAAAATCAGATTCTGGTCATAACTTTGTATTTGCAAGCCTTTTGACATTTCCACTTAAGTAGCACCAAGTAATTCCCTACTGGGATATGGCCAATTCAACACCATACTGCCAAAATAATCGAGCTCTTTGGGGGGCACTCACACAAGTGCAAGAGCTCAGGCAAATGTGTCACAGTACACATGCTTGGGCAGGTCAAGAAAATTTCTAGCCTTCAATTCTTCTCTTTTTCTCAACAGAATCGGTGAGACAGTTTACCATGCCCAAAACCTGAACAATACTACAAAATGTACTCTTCACCCAGGAAGTGGAAGGAAGTAAACTGATGGTATGCCCTTACAACCTGGGTCTGCCAAGAAGGTGATGAGGAGGGGCAAGCTCACTCTGAGGCACTGCAATTTCAGCCCAGTAAGAAATTCAAAAAACACTTGAAGCTAAAAAAATTTTCTTGGCAGAAATTAAGGGAAAATGGGGGAATAATAGGGTGAGATTGTGAGGAAAGGTATCAGTGGGAGAAGCTGAGGGCTCCTGTTAATGGGAGAGGGTAGTTGACAGTGTGGGTGTGAGATACAGGAGATCCCTCAGAGCTCCTTCTCACATCTGCAGTATAAAAGGGGCCAAGGAGCAAGGCTTGGCTTGTGGTCAATGGGTCAGGAGTGTGAGTGGCCTAGTGGGATGAGAAAGGACATTCATGTACTGGCACTTATGCCTGGCACTTACCTGAGGCAGGATGAAAGCAGAAATAGACTTGACATCTCATAGGTTTGCTGGTATCAAACCCACCAACTAATAGCCGCACCTAGGGAACGCTAAAAAACAAGATCTGTAGGAAGTCCTGCAGAAAAATGTTCACCCTCCTCTAGTGTTTCACAGATGGCAATCTCCAGGACATCACCACCTGTGCTGGCCACTGATAATTGGCACAATGTGGATCACTGGTGGTGCAAGAGCTGCAGGTGGCCTTGCATGACGAGCCAACCTGTGCTCAGACAAGTGTGTTCAGGGAGCAGTGAGATCCAGGCACAGCCTGCTGCACCGCCCAGCAAAACTGCTGTCATGGGCAAAGCCAGAGAGCTGCAGGTAGATCCCAGCAGCTGCACCCATCTTCAAAGGACGGAGAGTGACTTGTACCTTCACCTGGTATTTCCTGGTTTGTCACCCTGACCTTGCTGCTCTGGGAAGATGTTTGTACTCAGCACTAACAAAGACTGGGGCTGGCAGGGGCAGGTGGCCACAGAAGTTGTCTTGTAGTTGTTTTTTCATTGGAAATACAGCACACTGAGACGTGCCAGGAGGTCCCATCCTGCTCCTGCACCTGCACACAGTTAAACGGCTTGTTGGATCAGGGCCACAAGGAAAAGCTTTGCTGAGATGGGAGAAGAGAAGGGCAAAAAATACAGGATTAACACAGTGCACTTGGCTCTTTTTCAAGAGCCTGTTTTGGTGCCACAAGGATCCCAGCCCTTCCCAAAAGCACACAGGGCACAACTTGTTTCAGGTCGTGCTACAACCTCAGGCACGTTATGGGCCTTCAAGTGCCAGACCAGCCATCAGTTTTCAGAAGCACAGATGCAAAACTAACACGAACTGAAAGCAAGATGTTTATGCCCTCACACAAAAACATGACATTCAAATCCTATTCAGAAGTAGCCCTGCAAAAATCAAGAAAAATTAATAGCTCATATCAAAGTTGGCCTCACTTCAGGAAAATTTCTGTTGCCTTGGTAAACAGCTGAGTCTCCACTTTTCTCCTTCCTATTGGCAATGTACTTCACTTGCTAAATAAAGCTATCTAAACAATCTCTCTTTGTACAATAATTTTTATGCTTTCCCCATCGGTCTCTTTCATTCACTTGCCCCTACTCTGTGCAGTACAGTGCAAAGCAGCATTCAGAGTAAGCATTAAAAAAATGTTTGGGGTTCTGGTCAAGATACTAACAGGAAAAAACCCACAATTTTCTGGATGTAAATGTTAGGTGAGAGAAAGTCCCTGCTCCTTCATCTCTCTCTATGAGACAATGTCCTGCTACTGTTTGCCTTACAAAAATCTCATTTTTTCTGCACAGAACTAATGGTACAAATTTACTCCAGTATACAATCTAGCATTCAGAATCTATCAAAAGTATTTCCATGCATAAAATGTTTCATTTTCCTGTTTTATATCCTAAGATCTTTATTGCTCAATGCCGATTAGTTATTTCTGCAACAAAAATACTTACCTTATGATTAAATTGCTTTCATTTTTGCCTTCCCTTGGAACTCCCTATAACTAATTTCCATTCATTCTCCACCCCCAGAGCGGCATTATCCTGGGCAGAAATATCTGCTCAAGGAGAACTGGAAATTGATAGCTTTCTCTATCCAGTCATTTCAGCCTTTATGACAACGAGCAGAAATCCCCGTTCATCAGTCTAACACTGATTTTAATGGGTCTTTGGGTTGAGGACAATCCCAGAAGCAGTTTCTGAAAAATATCCTACCCGGATGGTTATCTGGAGCTACTTGCTAACTTCTCCAGCAGCCCAACAGCAGATGGTACATAACGGAGCAGCAAACCTCTCCCTGCATCTCCAGCTGCAAAGAACAGCATTGCTGCACCCAGCCTCGACATTTTCCACCCCAAAAATCCTAAAAAACCAAGAGCATCATTGCCCTCAAATGCCGATGGGCTCGGCCATTCTCCTCATGCACTCAAGCTTTAGTATAACAATTTCCCATGTGTCAATCCAACCCCAGCTTCTTTCTAACGATCATCCTGAGATGAGGAATAACCCTGTGACCCCTGTTATGCTGCTGGTGTAGCCTGCTCCCTATTAAAATAAAATGGGAGATGATGATGAGAGGGCACACACATTACCAGGTCAAGAGGGAAGAAAACCGTGTGCTGACCAGTGGTGTCGTCTGAACAACAGCACGGGCTCTGTAACCAATACATGGCATTTTAAGCATGCATGAGCCCTTCTCCTGTGCTGCAGGGAAAAAGCAACTCCCCTGAGACTAGGAAGAAGGATTTACTTGCCTCTCTATGCCTTGGTTTACAAGTGCATGGCATTAATTTGGTTTTAAATTACTCTGAATACAGAGTACTGCTCTGCACAGTTACTGCTTCATCTGTTCAAATAAATAATTTGGCTAAAATAAAAAAAAGCTCTTGTCGTTTCTATCCAAGAGTGAGTGCTTCTCACTTCACCGGCTGGACAGGCAAACCTTTGTTCCATAACCCTTACAAGCTTTTCCAGTGGTCAGCACAGAGGGACAGACTGTGCCTGGCAGAGAGGGGATGGGTGTGGAGAGCATGCTGCCGGTGTGCCAGACCGGTGGCTAGCCATGGTCTGGATGAGGGGCAGAGGAACTGTGTCAGTCTGCTGGAGCTGCTAGATTTCCTTAAAGGAGATGGGTTTCCCTACACCCCTTCCCAGTCTAGACCAAACTCTGGCTCCTTGTGAACGTGGCCTGTTGTCAGCCATTACCCAGGTACTGCAGGGCTTGTAATTCAGCTGCATGCTTTGGTCAGGGTGAGAGAGGTGAAAAAGAAGAGCTGCATACAAAGGAGCACTGATTTTCAAATGGCATTATGTATTGCAGCACTGCCCAATTAGAAAAGATTGAAACATTTCCCATTAGGCTTCTGGAAAAGGAACCTCCCCCATGTTTTAATAGCAACAGGTGCAGGCAAAGGCCATTTGTCCTGGTGCTGTCGTCCTTGTGAACACAGCCCAGCCCAGCTTCTGCCTGGGACCAGTGAGTGACGGAGATCCAGGCCTGCAAAAGGGATAGGCACAGACCTCATGGAAATTGCTCCACAGTTTGGGGCTGGGACAAGAACCTTGCTGGGGCCCTCCACAGAGACTGCCATGGTCTGTCTCCAGCCCTGCGTACAGGAAAATTGATGCATATGCTAGACAGATGCCACTGTCCCCATGTTTCAACAGAGAAGATGAGAAGCATCAGGAGAGAGGAAGATGAAAGGTCTGCCTGATTTTTGCATCATGTTCAGCTTCAAAAGAGTTTCAGAAAGACCTTTTCTTCTCCATGAGAAGGTAGAAAGAGCCTAGAAATAAGCACCAATGATTGGCTCCCTCTGCACTCATATAGCTGGAAATTATTCTGAATTACAAATGTAGTAAGGGCACCTTGTGCTTGTACAGAAGCAGCACCACCCACAGAGTGATTCAAAAGCTAAAGGTCTGGTTTAGCCTCCACTGGTTTAGCAGTTGAACTCACTGCTTAAATAACATTGTTAGGATCCAAGTTCTCACCCACCTGCTTTTTTTCTTTTTAATGCAATTTAAAAAAAACATAAAAACCCCCCACCAGGCTCAAGATTAGACAACAGGACGTTTTCTCAGCAAACATGTTACTGAAGTCCGGCAGATGCAGAAAGTGAGAAACCCACTATCATGAGGAGTAAAGAGGAAGGGTTTTATAATCAGTAACTAGTGACATGACATGGATGGAAGAGCAGCAATACCACCAGTCAATTTACTTCAGTCAGCTGCATAACTTCTGCAAAACGAAAGTTCATGTTTGTGCTGAAAACAAAATTGCTAACTTTCTCTGCTGGCATGGAGGTTTCTTCAGATCAAATCAGAGGTGCTCAAGCACACCTAAATTGGCAATTTAATTCTGTTACTCTACAGGACCTGCTTTATGAACAGACAGCATGTACATCCAGAACTGCCAACCCAACCTCTTTAATTTACTCAGAACTGAAAACACAAGATTTCATAAAGAACAAGCCAAAAAGGGGGTGTAAGAATGCTGCATGGCAATGCCTCCCATTACAAACAAGTATCTGCAAAATTATAATAAGAATGCCTCAATCACAATGCTGATTTTACACAAAAGTAGAATGACTAGAGATTAAATAGAACAACCTCTTCTCTGATCTTTTTCTGTCTCTTCAGTAGCATTAGACATGCAAACTACATATATTTGCTTTTTCAGATGAACACATGCAAGAAGATGATGTGATCTTGTCTGTTACAGGTTCTGGGTGCCTGCTTAACATGTTTTACTAAAATTTCTGTGTCAGCCTTTCAGCTGAGCCTGAAGACAAAGCACAGTATCAAGCCCAGGTTCAGTGGCTTTGCCAGATGGTCTGTGACATGGAATCTTGATGTTCACTGTTCTCCTCTCCTCTCAGCCAGGACAGGGATGACACCAAGCACCAAGAACTGCCTGCTCAGGTGGAAAGCCCTGGAAGAGGTGGGTGGCTGCTGGCAGAGGCAGTTCCTCCAGTTCTTGCTGTGCCTCCAGTAGAGAAACTGGAGACATGTAGAGCAAGATGTGCTTTCGTGGCACCGTGAGAAGGGGCTGTTTAACTACAGAACTGGTTGAAAGTTCAAAGTTCACAGCAGGATGAGTCACAGAGACTGAAGCTGATTTCACAGCCTGGAGAAGAGCTGGAGCCATGGAAGAGAGGGATGAAGATCTTGGTATTCCTAAAAACATCTCAGACCCCAGAGTAAGGAAAGACAAGACAGTTATCAAAAGGAAATTGATGCAAGCCCATCAGCAATTTCTGCCATAGCTATAATTGTTTTGAGTGCTCACCAAGAAATAAAAAACAACTGGTTTTAGAAACCTTTCCCAGGTGGCTGGTAATTACAACAACAAACCACCCTGCATTTGTGAGGTCAGCCCCCAGCTGCGCACAGAGCAGCCCCACTCACAGCTACAAGAAAGCCCCACATCTTCAGCAAATACCCTCTAAGAGGGGACAACGCTCTGCCTTGCTTCTCCTTCCTAAAGCTGTTCCAGGGCTCTCCAGAGTCATCACATACCAGCCTGTTAAGAGACACCAAACTGATTATACTTGTTCATAAAATGTGTTTACAGAACAACTTAATTCCTGTTATTAGCACTTGACACGATGGACTGGTTTTCTTGACACGACTGCAGCTCCACTCAGCACTCAGACAATCCCCCAAGAGCAATCCTGAGACATTGCTGCAGCTTAGCCACACGTGGGCAAGCTGGGTCTCACCTCCAGACAGGCTGAGAGACCAGAGACTGAAACACACATAGTGCTCTTAGCTGTACGTGTCGCATCCTTGGCACTTGCCAGCTCCCAAAATTGTTAGTGTTTATCTGCTCACCCATCACTTGCATCAGCTTTCCTACTGCTGACCACTGGGATGATCCAGCTCTAAAAAGCTCCACTGCTGTGCTGTACATCTTAAATTATACATACAGCGCTGTGCCATAGGAGAAAAGCAATCAAAGTGATTTATTTCTGGGTGAACAGAAAGCGTCCCCTTTGTCTCACAACAGTAATTACTGTGGGCCACATTCCAATGCTAGCCTTAGCCATGGCAGGAGTTACTAGAACAGAGATTATTTGTACAGTAAGGTATTTCTCAGCATATTTCTCATCTCAGGATGTTGGTTTTCAGCCCTAAAGCCTGTATGTTAAATATCACACCTTTAATTATTTCAATTTACCTTTAATCAAAGGATATGAAACTAGAGTGCCTCCCTTTCTCTTTGCTGATAGCTGCTCCCACAGATATGCAGAAAAGTAATTAATTACTGCAAATTTTAGAACATAAATAGCTATGCAGCTATCTGTGAAGATGCTAAAAATGTCAGGAGAAAAGTGAGATAAACATCAATGTCATAAAAAATAAATGTCTACTCAATGCAGCAATTGCCTAAATGTTTGCTAGAAAACAGTAAATAAGGAATTTAAATCCTGATGTAGCACAATAACATACTGAGGTTAAACTCCACCTCTGCACTGAAAGGCAGACCAAGATGAAAATCTCATTCCAAGCCCTGATATCATCTGTGCTAACCCTCTGCACAAAAGTGGATTTTATCCAACGTACAGTGACTTTGTAAACAACCCACTTCCTTTTTACCAATACTGAGTTTAGTTTTCTAATGTTTCCTTCCACATCCACAATAGTGCCTTATCAAACCCCACAACCTGGCAGGGTGTTGGGATTTATACTCCCTTTTCCATCCACCAGGGCCTCTTGGTCACTGCTCTGCTGGATTAAAGCCTCAGGCCCCTTCAAGACCTGCTGCCCTGAGTTTAAATAAAGACCCTGTACCAAACAAATAATATATGAGTGTTTCTTATGTTCTCACAGTTTATCAAATAATGTGGGTGCCTCTTACAGTAAGCTGGCTTAGTTATTCCCTCAACTGTGTCCAGTCTGCATGCACATCTACAAACAGTAGCAGCAATGATTTCATGCTTTCTAGCAAGCTCCTGACACCAGTGCTAAACAGTGAAAAGCCAGCAAACAACCCTACTATATATACCAACAGCTCAGAGATTATTCCCTCCATTCATCTCCACCTGGAGATCCATCAGCATCAAAACCACTTTCTATTGGACACTGTCCATTTTCTCTCTGGATCAAGGTGTGAACAAGGCCCACTAAGGCCACTACCACAACTTTTATCAGGCAAGCTTGTAATTTTGGTAAAGTAAAATACATCAGGCTGATTTGACAAGATCCATTTTCCTTAGGCTCAGGTAGAGAGATGCTAATGGAGTGCTGTTCCCTTTATTTGTTAATAAAGGGCTCCAATTTCAGTAGTTCCATTGTTTTGCTTTGGATCAATGTCAAGCTGATAGACCTATACTTAGCATCAGCATCCAATTTTCACATCCTGTTAGCAATATACTTCTTTCCACTCACTGGCTAGAAATCAACATACAGAGCTCCTATCTCCACGTCTTTAAAATTTCATGGATACGAATTTGTTGGATTCAAGAATTCTAAAATGTTCAGTCTCAGCAGTTGTCCACAGTAACTTTCTCTGGTTTCAATCTCAATTGAAAAGACTTCAGTTTCTTCATCTGTGGTAAAGCTACATCTTCTATTTGTTAGGCCATGCAAAACTGTGTATTGAGCACTGTTTTGAGCACTAATTTTAATAGAAACAATCAAAGCTGAGCCAGTCTCTTGGCTGGACATTCAAAGCTTCCACCTGCAAAGCTCCTGAAAGCTATCAACTCTGCACAAGCTTATCTTCTCAGCTCGGTGAGAATAAGTTCTTTTCTAGAACATCTTTAAGCATTTCGGGCCAAGCTATAACAATTTCTTTGATGCTTGTGCGGTGGACTAGAAGAGAGTATAGAGGGCTTCATGCCAAAGAGTTAAACCTTGTCTAAACCAGAATAAAATACAAGCTTTGTTTTACTTCATTTGGGTTATGAGCAGGATATTGGATCACTTCCTAATTTGACTGGCATGATTTATTTCTCCCAAAAAGCTGTGCTGGAAGCAATCACTGTAACACCAGGGTAACGCTCAACTTCATATACATGCAAGAACAGTGACAGAAAACAGCAAATGTCCTCACATGCACTGGCAGCTCCTAAACCTGCAGGGGCTGTACTGCCTGACAGGGAGAAAGCTGGGACCTCGACACTGTTCAAACTAATAAGCACATGCTTGACTAAGATTTGAACAGTGGTTGTAATTGCCATCTGCATTATTTGCCTCTGCTGTGCAAAATCAGTGGCAGGCCCACATTTTTTGAATATTCAAGGAGGAAATTTAAGATGTCAAGACATGCCTTCATAGACTGGGGGGTCAGGGTATGCAATTCACATTGTCCATTTTTTTCACACACTACCTCCCCTCCTTTGGATCACTTCTGACAATGTAATGCTGCAGCTTGAGTCCTGAGCAAGCTCTAAGAACTTATCTTCTTCATGGAGGGTAGAAAGAGATATCTGCAGACCGTAAAAGATTGTATTTGCATAGCTTAGATATTATAAGCTAACATGGAAACATAATATTCTTCCTGGTATCCCAGTAATATCTAACCCATCCTGATTTCCTGTTCTGCACATCAGAACATCTGTGGCAGCAAATACACCCCTCAACAAGTTGGAGATGCTGCACAGAGAGCTCTTGCACTCCAATCACGGGAGTTCCCATGAAATGGTTCCCATTAGATACCTGTCAGCAATCCTTCTCTTTCCATTGCTTCAGCCTACTCCCACTGCTTGATGCACAAGAACAACAATGCTCTGTAGCCAGACAGACTTGAGTGAACAGCACAGTTCTTAAGAAGTTTGCATCGTCAGAGATACAGCTCTTCATGTCTCTCGGAGAAAAAACACTCCCTCCCGAACTACATTTTAAAAATCCATTGTAGATTTTACTGGCACTGCTGCCAATGACAGAAACCACATTGTCAGTATGAAAGATGAAACTGCAACGTAACTAAGAATGAATGCCCACTTTTGTGCAAAAATGCAATCCTAGAAAGCTACAAAAACATTCAGAAACAACAGCTCTTTTATTTGGCCCTGACACTGCCCTCGTGTACAATCCAGTTCGCCAAAATAAGACAACCCCCTATCATTAAAGATGATCTCATCGAAAAGCAGCTCCTAGCAAGTTTTCCTGCATGGGAGGCTTTAACTGCCAGCCCTGATGCAGCCTGACTGGGAGCGGTGTTTGCTCAGCACATTCTGGTGGTTTCAGAGACAAAGCCAGCATTCCCAAGGCTCGAGATAATCAAGCAGATGAAGTCATGCACTCTGAATGCTCCAGAAAGAGAAATGGATGGGGGGTGTGGAGGGTGGGTGTTGGAGGCAGGAATGGGGAACACATTTAACATTACTGTACAGAAAAGTAGACAGGAAAAATGTTCCCCATTTAATGATTCACTATATTAATGACATGCTGGCATTACCAATGAGATAGTATTTGAAAGAATGAACCACTTAACCCCAGGAGGAGTCAGACTCACAGGCAGCACATCTAAATGCAGGCACTACAACGCAGCACCTACGTGCTCTCCCCAAGGACAGATCTTTGGTGGCTGCAGACAGAGCCTAAAGCCAGTGAGGTCCTCTCAGAGACCTCAATTAAGCACCACCTTGTTATCATCCTCATCCCTTCTGGGGAAGGTACTGCTAATACTAGTCAACAGCACGTAGAAGTGAAAGCTGAAGCACATGCCTACAACAAACCCTTTCATTCAGAGCCTGCTCAGGGAGCAGGCCAGGGCAGAGAGGAGCACAGAGCAGTTCTCAGTAGTGACACTTCAAAGGCTGCCCCAGGCTGGGAAACAGGCTGGAATTAGATACTGATAACCACCAACAGTTCAGAAAGCAACCGGTGTTTCAAGAGCCTTTGGGTTTTGGAGTTCAACTACAACTACTTAAGGGAAACAAGATTTCCAGCCCTTTCTAGAAAACCCTGCACCAGCTGCCTAAAAACTGAAATAATTGTATTGACCTCTCCCTGAACTCCTGTGACTTTTTATATTCATCTCTGCCTGCAAGCCCTCCAGGGATGGATCTGGCCTCACACTGCAGCATATTTTGGGGCTTACACTGCAATTATTATAATGGACATCTTTCTCTTCAGTTTTGGGGAGAGTGTGGTGAAAATCCTTTCCTTTCTCATGTGTTTTCAATCATTTTTTCCTCCTTCTTACACACACGCATCTCTTTCCAATTCAAAACTATATTATTTCCCTGCAGATAGCACAGCTGGATGGGTACAGCTCATTACTTTCTAAGAAGCTTCTTTTCTTCCAAATTCCCTATTTTTATTTGAACTCTAACTTTATGCTTTCTTCTACCTGGGAAGGGATTATGGGCACGGCCTCTGCTGCTGGATGGAAGTGTACTGTATTCCAGTTATCCACTGCATATTAGATACAACCACCTCTGGAGAAACTGGAAATCTCCCAAGGGAGCATTTTTGAAGGAAAGCCCATGCCAGATGCCATGCTGGAACCTCTCTCCTTACGAGACAGGCAGCTGCAGTCAGTCTCAATTCTCCTATTGCCACTGAAATGGCAGCATGAAACTTTAACAGAGAAAACAGTTTACACTTCAGCATTCCAGCCATGGATAAAACACAGCTAGTATCTCTGTTGTCAAACATCCTGCCGTCTCTTGCCACATTGATTTCACTCCATGCTGAGTCTAGTGGCAAAACCCCAGCACTAATGAAGTTAATGGGAGTTTCACCAGTGGATTCAAGAAGGCTGAAATTTCACACTGACTCTTCAGTCATAAAATTCCCTCTGCTCACCTCTGAGCTTAACAACTGTGCCCGTTACACGCAGCATGGAGGATCTGGGGTTGATCCAATATCCTTTTAAGTTAATGGAAAGGCTCCCACTAACTTTAATGAGGACTGAGACAGATGACTTAGTGGATGACAGCATTTTATTTGAGAAAGGGAAGATTACTTACATTGTCTTTTTAACCCCTCATGTACTATTTCTGTGCTTCTCTAATCCCCTGTGTTGATGTCACTTGCTCCCAACAATGATTCTGCAACAGTGAGGGACACTATAAGCATTCAGGTTTTTACTCTTCCCTCCTCCTACCACTTAATGTAAGCAATAACAATTGAGAAAGTCTATCAACAGAAGCATTCAGGAGAGAAAAAAAAGAGATGTAAAAATGCACTAGAAAAACACTGTCTGCGTAACCACGCTTGAGAATATGCCACAGCCTCAGTCACACCTGCAGCTCACAGCGACCTCTCTGTATTAAGGTAATGTCTTTTGTTGTGCTGGGAGCACACATCAGTAACCAAAAGGCTGCAACAGCAGAATTCTGCTTAAGAGAAAAGCATTACTTGTGTAACAGTGCCAATCAACAGACCTGATTTAATGCTCTTCCCTTTCTGTGTGCATATCAGTGGAGGCTCATTCCTCAGCCTGATCTTTTTTACTCACCCCCCACCCCATGCTTGCTGCATGAAAAACTCATGCTTGTGTACCTTGGCTTTCTTTTGTTCTTCCCCATGATCAGTTTTTCAAATACCATTCCACAGGACACCTTTTTAAAAAGGGCTTACTCTTAATACTACCCATCTGTTTTAAATCCCAGTCCTAGAACTGTGAAGCAGTTTCTTTTATTCTGGATGAAGCAAGATGGGAGAAAACAAGGTTGCACTGATAATCCAGGCAAACTAGGTCTGATTCAAGTCTCAGAGACTGTTGGAGGACGGTGGATGCCAGTGATAGCAACATGACACCAAAGCCCATGTGAACATCATATAAACCTTCACTGTGCTTCCCCTCAACCAGTGGCATGAAATTGGGCTTTCACTAGTATTTCACACCTTTATTTTCATTGCTCTTTTTAAACCTTATCCTCAGTGTTATGGCATGATTGAAAACTAAGCAGAAAATCTCAAGGCCACGTGCAGTGTGAAAATGACAGTCACAGTTATCTGAAGCATCAGCCAGTGGGTTTTAATGTCCTTGCACTGAAGGGAAACATATTTCAGCCCCAGAGTTCCCACCCCCAAGGCCTCATAGCTCCATTTTTTAATTTTTTGGATCCTAAGAATATTCTCAGGCCAATGTATTCAAAATGGAAATGAATAATCACCAGCTCAACAACAGTCATTAATCCCCTGTAAGCACACTTCTGCATGAATCTATTAATTCTCATTTCCAAGTTTTCAGAATTAAAGTGTTTGATATAGTACATGCTACTTATTCCCTTTAATTAAACAACCTCCCACTGCTAAAGCGGGTGAAATATTTCATCAGTCAAGAGCATGCATAGCCCTCATGAAGAAAGTTTCCGGGCTTGCCTGACACACAATAAAATATGGAGCATCAGCTTAAGTTTCTTGGCTCACCTTAAATCCCACTTGTGACAGAAGCAGCAGGGGAATTAATTCTTTACAACATGTACCTTAAGAGAGAATTGCACAGCTCAGATTTATATTGAATATCCTCTGTACCCTTCTTCATAGGCTGAAGTGTGGCTCTGATCAACAGCAAAAAGAAATGATGAATAACATTGTTGAGCACCTGAATGACAGCATGTCAGTGACCTATAGAAAACTGTTTTGCAGCACCAAAGCAATTCCACATGAACAAATGTCCATTCAAGTGATGAATCCATGTGATCTGCCACTTGGCAACCCTGGCAATAAATGTGAGTAGCAAAGGGACACCCTGTCTAAGCAGTGCTGAAAAAGGAAGAGACTGGCTGTGTTTATACTTCTCAGTGCTGCAAAGCATGTGGAACAACAGGAGCTCTAACAAGACAATGGCAGAAAATGCACAGTACCATTTTTCTAATTCCTTATTTAATTCTCTCTGTTTTTAGGGGAATCTACAAAGCATACATACAGTGTACAGAAGTAACCTTGTGATATTTGTGATTCATTATTGTTCTCATAAAGAGAAAATGGAAATGTACCACTCTGCCAAGTGGTACATTCAAGACACATTCACACATTCAAGACAACTGAAGTTCGTAGAGGCTTTTAAAATGGTATTTCATACACTGGGCCCAAGGTTGTGCTTTCAGCTTCATCTATGATTGAGAAATCTCATACTGGGCACACAGACACAAGAGGAGGGCACAGCAGGGAAAGCTTTGGAGTCGTAGGGGGTCACTTGACATGGGTGCCTCACATCCAAGCAGGACCGTGACCCTGCTTGCACAGAGGAGCTTAGGACAAGAGGAAAGCAAAATGGAGAGCTTGGCATGGAGCAACCACACTCGTCCAAAAGCGCACAGGCATTTGAGGAAGTCATGTTTTTGAGCCCCGAACTGAAAAATGGTGATTCCTTTGAGACTTTAAAGTTTTTAGGTCACTTTGAACAAGCTTCCTTTAAGTGTGTGCAATGCAAGTCATTCCTGAAAATCCCAGAGGCCTAACACCATCCCCTTGATGGAATCAGATTACAAGGAAAACTTGGGTCATTCAAGAAACATCAACTAATACCAAAGTCATCTCTGGCAGTCCCAGTGGACTGTTGTGTAGGAGGCTGTGAATCACTGAAGACATGGGAAAATGGCAGCAAGAGAAAGAAAAAAAAGACAAGTTTGCAGCAGATAAACAGGTGCAACTTCACTAAATCCTTCTGCAAGCAGTTGTCAGGATCTGATCCCTGCCTGGAAACTCACTGCTCTTTTAAGTATCCAACCTCCAAAACTAAATATCTTATAATGATTACAGCAATATGAATCTTGTGAAGCTAGCCAGTTCCAACCAGTAGAGAAGAAAGGAACATCATTAAGCAGCAAGCTTAATTCTTCTTCTTACAGAGAAGCTGAAAGAGAACTCAAGAGGAACAAACTGCCACACTTCAGCTACAGCTGTGTTGTATTGCTGTACCATGACAAAGATAAACATCAAAATCCACGAGATGAAGAAACTGAAAGCAATCATTCCTAATCTACTTTTTAAGCTCTTTCATAAACAGAAAAAGTTTTTCACTGCAATGGTGCAACAAGTGACTATCTCAAAGGCAAGTCCCAAAACCAGGAATATATGTGACACCATCTCCTCAGTAATTCCAAAAGACTGGAGGAAAATATGTTTCTACTCAAATATAGACTGGGCATGACTGGGTAATATGCACATTGCAGATCAGAAAGCTGATGATTCTGGGCTGCATCAAAAGCAGTGCAGGCAGCAGGGCAAGGGAGGGGATTCTGCCCCTCTACTCCACTCTGAGAGAGCCCACCTGGAGTGCCGCATCCAGCTCTGGGGTCCCCAGTACATGAAAGACATGGACCTACTGGAGTTCAGAGGAGGGTTGCAAACACAGTCAGAGGGCTGGAACACCTCTCCTATGAAAACAGGCTGAGAGAATCTGAGTTGCTCAGCCTGGAGAAGAGAAGGCTCTGGGAAGACTTTATGGTTCCTTCCAGTACCTAAAGGGAGCTGACAAGAGAGCTGCGGAGGGACTTCTCACACGAGCATGTAGTGACAGGACAAGGGGAAAATGGCTTTAAACTGAAAGATGGTAAATTCAGATTAAATATTAGGAAGAAATTATTTACTTGTGAGGGTGGGAGGGCACTGCAACAGTGCAACAGGTTGCCCAGAGAAGTTGTTGATGCCCCATCCCTGCAAATGTCTAAGACCAGGCTGGACGGGGCTTTGAGCAAATTTGTCAAAAGGAAGGCATCCCTGCCCATGGCAGGGGGGCTGGAACTAGATAATCTTTAAGGTCCCTTCCAACCAAAATCATTCTGTGATTTTATGAGACATCCAGAATTTATTTTTAATATCGGCTTATTATAGATGAAGAAAACTTAAAATCTCAGTGGGATGAGAATGTAAGGTCCAAGTGCATAGGCACAGTAATATCATAGTGTTCCTTGAAGAGCCAGAACATTATTTGAAAGGTGAACTAAATTGAGAAAGCAAATAACATTCTTTTCTTTAACTTGAGGTTTGTAACTCCCAAAGTATAATATTCTTTAAATTCTTACTATTAAGGTTTTATCCATTAAAAATATCTAATACTTAAAACACATTCCCCTAGGTAGGATCAAATAACATTAGACAAGGGAGCTCTGAAGTTGGAGGGCTGAATTTTAATAATCAGAAAATCTGAGAAAAGGCACAGTAATTCTACAGCAGAAAACTTAGGAAGTCAGACTCAGATAAAGAACAGTGCAATAGTTCATATTGAAGTAGGCATGAAATCTCCTTTCATATGACATTCTCTTTGCAGATTTGGCATCATCTCCATTTCTTATACTTTTTGCAAGATTGGTAAAGTAAATATGCCTCGCCTAAGATAGTTTAGAAAACACAGATATATAATTAAGTCAGCTGCTCTGGAATACAAGTTAATATTTCTGATTCCCTATATCTTCTAAAATTAGGCCTCTTAAAATCACAAATGCAAATAACTTAAGACCTTCTGATATCAAACAGAAGTCACTAAGAAATTAATTGTATTAGAGTTTGATCCAAAGCCAAGTCTAGTCATTTTGATCTTTCAGCCTGCCTTGGTATAAGCCCTTTGAGAACATGTAAAGTAAATGCTGATGCTCTTTGTGGTTATTGCATAATGTTGTGAGGTTCTTTGCAAATAATTTCCTTTTTCTGCATCTCAGTTCATGGACACTGTCCATTAAAAGCAAAAGCATTCTCAAACTAACCACCAGGGCTCCAGATAATGTACATGTGTGCTTCTCAGTATAGGCAGCATCACTAAGGAGCAGTGATTTTTGTCTGTGCTCACATAATGACACACAAATCTTGCTGAAACATGTTAACAAGCTTGTATATTCAAAACATGTAGAGAGTGTAAATTGTAGTAATTTACCAGAAGCCAGTACCAAGACTGGCCAGTTTCCTGAGCTGCATGGCAAGAAATTCAGAGCAGGGGGGAAAGTACTGTCAAACTTCTCTACCAGCTGGAAAGAGTAAGGATTACAGGAAGGATGAATGACAGTCAGAGAAAGAAAAGTCTTCATTAATTTTTCCTATTTTTTTTCAGTACCTGTCTATCACCTTAGATGAGCATAATAATCTATAGCTCTCTAGATCACAATTTACCATGACTTAATTTCAAGACTGTTCTTCTCAATGTCTGCTGACACAGATAAAACCTTCTGGAAAAATCTCTCTGCTTTCTTTTTCAGGCCAGTAAAAGATGGCTTTCATGACTGGGAAGCACAGCAGCTGAAAGCCCAGGGGAGGATTAGCTCTAAGCACCCTTATATTCAAAACATGTAGACTTGCACCCGTCCTGAGTGGGAGGAGACGGGTCCCATTCAAAAGCACAAAGCTTCACAATAACTGATGAGGAATCAGCGAAGAGACCAGGTCAGCCAGTATCACTAACAAGAAAGGTGTATTTTAGCTCAGATTCACTGCTTTTGCAACAATTATGTTATCCTGCTTTAAAAAAGAAGCATCAGTCAGTCAGTGTTTTTAAGGCCTTGCATCGCCCCAATGGATGTGTACTGGCAAGTCCACTATTACAGCTGTATAAATAGGAGGGCCAGCACAGACATTAAGACCTCTTCATTGAAAAGAGATGATTCAGAATGGACACACATTTTACTTCCCCTCATGAAGTTTCATGCATAACCAGCTCCCAATCCAACTCATATCCATGCTGATGTGAAATGACGCTGTACTGACAGATAGCCTCATACTGCTCTTCCACCAGGGATGGAGCAATCCTGTATTTTCTGTGTACTGATGACAGGCAACACATGCTTCTTATGGCAGTGGGCAATGAGGTTACCTGGCATGGGTATGACTACGTAAGTGCAGATGTTTTCCATATTCAGTGGGAAAGGCTGGTGTGAGAAGCAAGTTCAAGGTGGTTTTCTTTCCAAGTATCAGACTTAAAACAACTTGCTCAACTATCAGGGCTGCAAAACATCACAGAAACCAAAGGGGTAGGTTTCCCCAAGCCATTGGTATGGTGGGGAAGGAAGAAGAGCAGAGGAGTTTTAATGCAATTATGTACCCTATTAAAATTGCTGAAGTTTTGGTTCTCCCTTCCCAAGGTACTGGGCTCACCAAGGATTAAGGCAACCATGTGCAGTCTAGGACAACGAGGATTATGCTCATGCTAAAGGGTAATCCAACCTTTCCCTGGTGACCAGTCTGCTATGGAAAGGCTTGCAATGATTCTGAATGGAGAACTGAGTTAGTTCTGAAACAACTAAAATCTGAAGCAGTCTTTTAAATGGGGGGAAAGTAAACACGCACACACACATCTATCTGGGACAAAGGGGATTTCTTAGATGTCTTCATTTCCTGCTGCAGAGGCCGACTGCTTATTCAAGCCCACTGCTATTTATATCCTGCCTCTCTATCTTGAGAGAAAAAGCATGAACTTCTTTAGAATGAAACTGAAATTCCTCTGGCCTGGGCCTGCTGAGCCCAGCCCCTTAGCAAATGCCTTGTGAGATCATTTTGAACTCCACTCCTGCTCACTGGTGCAAACACACGCATCACTCCATCCGTGTGGGTGAGCACACTCCCAATGGTGCTGTCACCAGTCCTTTTATGCTGCTTCATTTCCATGGCTCCTTGGTGTATGCTCTTTGTCTGCTCTCCATCATCACTGTACAGTGCATAACAATTACTTTGGCTCCCCTTTTCAGTTTGAGATGCTCCTTCCTTTTGTACATGGGCTGGGCACTATTTTTTTTTTTTTTTTAATTAAAGGGCTTTGTTTATGATACCAGGCTTTGAATGAAGATTTTATAGCACACACCATAATTATAACAGTCACAATAAACAGCACAAACTGGCTTTTATCTACAGCTATAACACAGTGTTATAGTTATATGCTAGTGTAACAACTCCACTATATCAGCCTAAATATGCATCAATGCAATTCAAGCAAATCACATCTCAAAAGCTGCTACTGCTGAACTGCAACTCTCTTGGAGGAATCCTTGCTATTCTCTCTGTTCAGGGCTGGAAAACACCAGCCAGTAGGTCAAGAAGAAGCTTCAGCAAGCAAGAAAGGAGGGATGGGCCAACACTCCCAAATACCAACATAAGAATTTCACTGCCTCTCCTTTGGTGAGCATGCTGTGTGGCATTTGTGGTAAACATGCAGAAATACTGGCCATGTATTTTCCCACTCCCCATTTCAGAACTGCAGATGCTTAGCCTGTGTGAGCACTTCCCACAGTGAGAACTCATGCACTGAAGCTCCAAAGTCAAGCTGCTGATTCAAGTGGGCATCGCACCATCCAATAATCACCTCTGTCAGTAAGAACAGGTTTGCTCAGGCCATATAGTTATTTGCTTGATGATCTGTTCCTTAATGTTCCCACAGCACAAATATAGCTCCATGCAGGGAAGTGGGCCTGCTCCTCTGCAATCTGGGGGTGTAAGGGACAAGTGGAGCAAAGCAATCATTCCTCTTCATTAGGCAGGCTCTAAATATTAAAGGTTGTAAATGAAGGGAGAGTAGAAATACTTGAAGACAAGAAGGAGATGAAAAACTGAAGAAGCTCTAGGGCACAAGAGAAAACAGGTGAGAAAATCAAAAAAGCAGAGTATGAAACCAAGTACAAATGAGGCAGGAAGGCAGTGCAGATGAATAAAGCACAGGACAAGAAGGATTCCTGGAAGCTCAACCAGCTTCACTGAAAATTATGCTGGACCACATGGAACTGCACTAGGAAAAACAGAAGAAAAATGACTTATCTGAGTCATCATAAAAGTAAAATCATTGCAGTTAACAGTAAAATAATAAAAATTCAAGCTAAGTGATTGTGTGGTGCCCTACAAAAGGTTCAGAACTGTACCATGCACAGCTTGATTTCAGATACATTCCTGAAGGTGGCTGGGTTTGTTCTTCAGAAATTCTAAGACTACTGTAGAATTAACATCCTGCTAATGCTGAAGAAAGTAATCTCCTCCTTCCATAAGTAACCAAAATAGTTCCTGACATTGCATTACATAACGAGCTCCTCCATTATTAGTGTTTTAGAATGACTTGCAAGCTTTTACAGAGCATTTAATTTAAACTGGAAGGTTAATGTGTCCCCTCTTTTTTTTTTTTTGCTTCTTTTCTAAAGAATAGCCACAGTTCATTCTGTTAGGACAAAGTGCTTCCCAGAACTACCATGAAGTAGGAGAGCACCTTTGGCTCTTATTTCCCCAACAGGATAACACAATTCATCATGAAGAGTATTATTTCCCAAGAAGCCAACACTGGATGGAAAGGCCATTGTTCCAAATGATCCACAAAGTCCCAGAACAGCAGCCAAGGACCAGAAGACTTTCCAGGAACTAACAAGACTGTAAAGACAGATGCATATGTATTTTTAAGGAAAAAAAAATGGAGGAAAAAAAAAAAGAAAGAGAGAAATCTGATGTTAATTTAGGGAGACAAGTCTCCAAGACCACTGTTAAACAATATGGGATGTTGCCATGGAGGGGCCCATGACTGGTAATCTAATGCTCATCACATGGCAAAGGACTGAGTTGAGAATAATAACTTTTGAAACACACTCAGACTTATAATTTTTACAGAAAAAGTAATACTAAAGAGCATCAGAAGGCTGACAACATAGGTATGGTTATATACTGCACCAGAAATGCCAGTTAAAATGAAAATATAATTTCTCTTAAGCCATTCTGAACTTCATAGCAGAATGATTACACAGAGACAAGCCAGAGAAGTGGTACATCTGATCTCTGTTAGCACAAGAAACAACCGTGAGACTTATTAACACAAAACATCAAACACTGACAATGTCAGCATTCACTGCTGAATTAGGTACGTTTGTCCTCTGCCCTAAGTTCAATGAGGTCTCTGTGGCACCCACCCATTCCGGGGTGGGTTCTTCAACACCTTGTTCTTCTCTTCACACTGCACTCTGTGCTTAGCCCAAGGCGGTTGCACAAGAGCCCTGACACTATTCCTGATGAAAATCTCTCCTAACATAATCACAGTTGCCCTGTCTTTGCTGGAGACAGGTTGTGGCAGCACAGGCCAAAGTCAGGCCAATGCCAGTGCAAAACCTAGGAACATGAAGTAGCACCCCACTTTTCACTGGGACAGAAACCTGCAAGGAGTTTCATCAGGAAAGCTGTCGTGAACACCAGTACGCCTAATTTTCCTGGGGCCTCAACATTCACGTTCTCTCCTGCAGTGCTAATTCCTGCAAGTTTACTTGCATATAAACACACTGTACACCAAAAAAGGGTTAAGTTAAACTTCTACAAAATAGCTATGTATATTCAAATGAAAATAAACATCTCCAAAAAGAAACCATCAAGACACTTGTTTAATGATGCCAGAGCCTGTTCTCTCTGTCTCCTGGTGCCCCTATCTGCAATTCTTTATGGCTGTATTATCATCATCATCATCTCTGGACTTAGTATTCCAAACATACCAGCTACCCACAACTGAAGGGCTTCTTTGCATTACCAATTATAATTGCACTGAATGCACTACTGGTTCTGTGACATAAAAAGGAATTAAAAAAAATAAAAAGTCATCAAGCTTTTTTCAACTTGAGAGAGTTGAACCCAGGTGAAAAACTAAGTCAGTAACCCACAGAACCCACTAATTAATTATCATATAGATGCATGTATCCCATCTAATGGAGATCAAAATAAAAAAAAAAATAGCCCATTATTCACCACCAGTTTCAATTACAGGTGGGAGAATAATTCCACTTAACACATTCCCTGTGGCCTGGCCCACACTCAATGGTTTTTTTGCAAAGAAACTGAGAAGCAAAATCTGGCTTGAAAACTGGAGCAAGACACCTCTTTTGAAGTCTTCTCTCAAAAATCAAACCAAAAAGCCCCACCACCAACAAAGTCCCCAAAATCCCAGTTCTCCCCTTTTTAAGATGACTATTTTCTGTAGTAAGACATTGAGATCAACAACTTTATCCATCCAATCATTCCTCCAATAAAATGGACTAAATCAGCATTAATTTGTTAACCTTTGTATTACTTCATGCACTCATGCCATATGCTGTAAAGCTAAATTCCAAACTCAATCCATTTAAGAAAATGGAAAAGAACATTTCTTACCTGTTAATCTTTCCTCATAACCATTGGACTCCCATTGCTGAAGATAATCTGTCAAGTTAGAGAGTCTTCTTTTTTCTTTCTTTTTGTTTAACCTCCCACTCTTAAACCATTTAGTATTATCACATGGGAAAGAAAATGCAAGGAAAAACTTGTCTAATGTGTCAATGGCTACATGCCACTTCTATTAGTCAGCTTCTGCATCAGCCTGGGTGGATAGTTCAAGTAACAACAGGGGAAATAGCCTGTTTTCTAACCAGAAAAGACACACTAAGAATATGCCAGAAAAAAAAATTACATTTTAAAATACAAAAAGAGCGTAGGGTTCCAGTAGCACGAAAAAGACCAGAAAATACTATAGTTTTAAGTATACTATATATGCTATTTTTCACATTACGTCAATTTAGGTCAAAAAACATTATGTGTTCATTTCTTCAACTAATTATAACTATATCCAACAACATGAATGCCCACCTGAAAAAAAAAGACAGCGAGCTATTGCTTTTGCAAGACACTGGCACAAGAACATGCATTAGGCATTGTTATCACATACCAAAACTGGTGCACATTTGGGCTGCAATTGCATTATACTTCCTAGAAGAGTATTGCACAAATGATTTACTTGTTAGTCAAAATAGTGAATGAATGGCAGCATTTACTTGCATCCTTTCATTCATGTGGTAGAGGTGATCTGTAATGCTCTTCAGGACTGTGCATGCTGTACTCTTGCTGGCTTGCACTTTTCCACTTCATAAAATAGGCACTGAATTTTGAATGTACTGAAAAGAAATTAATAGGAATGTTCACAGCTCTAGAGTGGTTTAAGAGATCAGTGTTACTTTAGCAATACAATTTTCACAGCTTATTATATGTTAACAAGTTTCCATTTAAAAATGAGTCATCCCATCCCACTAGAGTAAGAAAACAGAACCTGTCAGATTCAGATTGTAGAGAATGCCCAAGTTCCATTACCTCTAAAGCACTGAATTAAAACTATCTTAAGATCAAGAAGAAATGAAAGCCCTGGCAGTTATTTAGTAGCTTTTGCCAGGTAAATGGTCAGACCTAGTTCAAAGGACCTGTAATCCATTTTCTATTTTTTTAATTTATAATTTAGGCAAAAATCTGACTCATTTTTATAGGTGAAATTGTATGGTGGCATTTTGAAAGTATTTTAACTTTGTATTATAATAGAAGTTATTGTTCTGTGGAAGATCTCTATTTCCCCATAGTGAAACCATTAAACCAGACACCACACTGCAGCACAGAAAAGCTACAATAAAGGTTTGGAGGAACAGCTGTAAACTTCTAGGATTTAATACACATTTACGAGACATGGAGATCCAAATAGAGAACACTAAGCAGAACCATTCAAGTGTGGGACTTCAGTTCGTCCTTGCAGTCCATGATGTTAAATACCCAAATGCACGTCTTTATTGCCTCCTCTCTCCTCAAAAGCAAAGAGTAAGCAAATCCTTTGCTTTTATAACACAGTAGGTCCATGTGAGTTTACCTGGCATGTTCTCAGTGCACTCTTATATTAATCCTTTATGAACTTGTCCCCACCTAATATGTGATAGCAAAAAGGGGTGATACCACAAACAGTCAAGATAAGGTCAAGTGGGAGCTTGTCATCAAGCTCACAGAGCTAAAATTATAAACATAGATCTGAAGTTTCTGCCACTGTGTAGAAGGTACAGCAACTGTTATGGATTCACAACTCATTCACAGTCCTCCACAGACACCAGCAAGGCAAGAAAATATTAACAGCTGTACAGCAATAGTACTTAAAAGTACAACTTATGCACTTGTATGAATCAGGTACGATGGCAAAAGCCAGACTAAAGATCAAAAAGAAAAATCACAACTTCTACTCCATCAGAAATTATTTGAGCCTTTAATGAATACTGTAAGCAAATAAATTCAAGTCACCATGACTCCGCTCATATTTTAAAAAAAAACATCCCACCCCCACTGCAAGCTTTGACAAAGAGGCTGTAAGTAGTAAAAAAATAAAGGTGAGATTTTGTCAAATAATTGAAAGGTGAGTATAAAATAGGAAAAGAATAATAAAACCCATGTCTATTACCTTTTTATGAAGCATTTAGTATTGAAGATTATTAATGCTTAAGCCAAGTCCAACAAATGAGATCAAGAGGGCAGGAAAAAGTGGCAAAATTTGTAAGAACATATCTCAATAACGATGGGAACAACTGAAGAGCTATTAATGAGCCTGTTGAAGGGAAAGCACGCTGATAAAATATAGCATGAGAAAAACCAAGGTGAGACTTACTTGAAAAAAAAGAGAAGAAATTACTTGAGCTAGTTATTTACAGGTCATTAACTAACTAACTGCTTCCAAAACAAAGTACTTTACTACAATTCACACCTCAAGACACAGAAGCTGTTTACAGAGGATGAGGTAACAAAAACAAGCAAAGAAAACTTGATAAATCCATAAAAACAACAAGCATATAGTAAAACCTTCATTCAGATGTCTATTTGATTTAGTTCTAAGCTGCAAAGACTAGAAAGGAGTTAGGAACTAAGAGAGCTTGTAAAAATGGACTCTAGAAAAAAGTGAAAAAAGATTGCAAGAGGCATATGAAGGCTCCCAAAACAGGAAAAACAGGGAATATTTCAGGAAAAAAAATGAACACAGGGCGTGAAACAGTAATTAATCAGTTTACTGAAAAGGTAAACCATTCTCATATATAATTTTTGCAAATACTACCAAGAGACAATAAGACTGAAAAGCGATTCACTCAAACCTGAAAATGCTCATACAACATATAGCTGACTTTCTTAATGTTATTGCCATAGCCGGTACATACTTAGATTCACCTAAAGAAAAAACTAGGTATAAAGAAGGCAAATCCCTACACCTCTGCAGAATTCACTCATGAGGTTTAAGAAGCCCACTGTGGAGTCCTCCTGTAGGTAAGTTTTAAAACTTCTCACCAACTTCCTAAGGAAAACTTCTGTCTTCTTAGAAGACAGTCATGGGAAGGTTCTCTTCAGGATAATGCATGATCATTTTGGATTGCTCTGAATCACTGCTGTCTTTCATTAAGCCTTACCAAGCCCAAGTGTCACTGCCCAATTTTTAGTTAATGCACATACAGAAAAATACACGGTTTAGTTCCAATACAAGCTGTCAATTCAGAAAACCTTACAGAAATAAGATTTCAAGAGTGGTGGAAAAATAGTACATGCATAGAACTTCAGAAATTGTACTTGCCTCTTGGATCTGAGCAAGACTGCAGTTCATCTGCAAAGGTGCCAGGGGAGTCTCCTGGCAGTGGCATGATTTACCCCAAAGCAAGTCAGACAGTGCTGGTATCTGCTTAACCTGCTCTAGAGCTATACACAGAGGTAGTTGCACTACTACTGGCTGAAACACAGAATAGATAAGAAATGTTTTTTCAATAGCAAAGAGGTACCAGGAA
>VXBQ01014398.1:46840-129814 GCA_013400175.1 Phainopepla nitens | reverse complement strand
GTCAATAGCAAAGAGGTACCAGGAAATAGGTCCATCTTGCAGTTTTCATTAAAGCTATGAATGGACTTAATTATCACAGAAACAAGAAACACAGAGCTCATTAGACAATGCCTCATATCAAAACTGTCCTCTGCAGTCACAGATGATTTCTTTTTAGGCCACACAAATTCCAAGACAAACAAATTCATTATTCACTATATTTCACCTCGCTAAAGCAACACCAGGACTACCACCCAAGGATAAATCCAGTACTCCATCGTGACGTAATACCTTTTTTATTACAATATCCAAAAAATTGAGTATGCAAGACTTTGAGATCTCATGATTCCTTCTTCAATCTCAGGAATGTGCCATCTAAAGACTGTATATTTAAACCATAAAGGAGTTTAAATGTAAAGAAAAGAGAAAAATGCATTTTCTTCATAAACATTCTGTGTGTCTCTTCCTACCAACCACACCATCCTCTGTAAAACCCGAAGATTTCTTTCCGTAAAGCAAATATATATATAGTGTTGGTAGCCCGCCCCACCCTGTCCCAAGATCAGTTTTTATTAATCTTCTGTATTAGTGTCAACAATCAGCTACAGATACATATTACTTTGAGAATTAAATACATAATCGTTTAATTCAAACAAGCAGAAGGGCAAGAGGAAAAAGCATTATGTGAATGGCACATTTGGTTGTAGATTACCAAAACATTCAGCCTTTACAATTCAATTATTCTTTCTCTAGTAATCAACTTTCAAATAAAATTTCTCTTTGTTGCAATTACAGACCAAAATACACTAGTTTTCTTTTACTACAATCTTACCATAGTAGTTTAAGAAGTACTATTACAAAATGCTTTTAATTAGTGTACTCCTTACAAAGAGTCAGAGAGGCAATGTAACAGCAGAGTACAGTGTAAAGAGTGCTTCTAGGGTTTTGTACGATCCTACTCGGTAAGCGATATAGCTACAGAACTCACAGCCACAACTGTTATGTCTACTCTCTCTCACTTAAGCAGCTGCAGCTTCAGTGCATTCAAACTGTGCCCGATGTCTCTGAACAGAGAGTTCTGCCTGCATGAGCAGTCTGAACAGATTAACACTGGTTTGAATTGAAAACGCCCCTCCTTGATCTGAGCTAACTATGTAAACGTACACAGGAGAGGGGCGTTTTGAACTCTGCCGGGAAGGTGAGTGCTCGCCACGGCCACCCAAGGGAAACTCTCAACCTGAAGAGAGGTGGTCAGAGGTTAACAAAATTGGAACACAAAAAGAGGCAAACAAAAAAAAACAAAGGACCAACAGCAACTGACAGAGCAAACACTTTAGAAAGAGCCTATTCCTTAAGCCTGCTTCAGATATTGCTCTGCTCTATAAAAGTGAATTTAGGACCTAAGGCTTGTAAGTTATAAGAGGCCCAGGCGGCCAAGTCCATCTCCAACGTCACTGAAGTGCTTTCACAAGATATAGCTTTTCCCCGTGTTCACTGGTGAAGATGGGAGCCTTTTTGTAGTGTTCCACCAACTCATCCATAGTATTAAATCGTCGCTGCCCAATACAATAGACATTGTCCACGAGCTGCACCTTGAAATGTTTGTTCTTCCCCGACGCCTTTAGAGATACTGAGAAGTCACTGGGCTGTTGAGAAGAATTCAAAAAGAAAAAAAATAATTACATAAAAGTGAACAAAATGACAGCATAATTTTGCAATTTCAGGAACAAACCGTGTCATACAGTTGACAGTAACTTACATTACTCTTTGTTCCACAGCTTGGTGCTTTAGCTACTTAAGAAACCAAATAGCCTATTATTCAATAAATAATTGCCATTGTTATTAATGTAAGCAGTTAAGTCACTTAAATGAAAGCTCCCCAGATGCACAGTCTGAAGTTGCCAATTACATGACTAAATTGCAAATATTATCTTAGTTACTCAGTCTAGTAGCACAAGAATGTCAAGGAGAAGGGAAGAATTTTTATCATGCATGTCTTCCTCACTAGAGTGCCCTGGAGAAAACAATTACTGCAATATTGCTTGGGCAAGATGAAGAAAATTCCCCATTTCACTTTTTTTAAAGCCGTGACCACTAGAGGGCCATTCTTGCTTTGCATTGCAAAAGACAAAACCACATTGCACCTTTTATCTTCATTACCACATGTATGGGGAACAATTTCTCCAATTGAGTACACTTTCTTTGCAAAGAAAGATAAAGCTATAGAAGAAAAACACTGTACAAATCTCGTCATCACACCACCACCCACAAAAAGACAGAATTTATGCACTAATTAAGCTACTCAGAACAAAACAATTTCTGATGATAAATATCTTCATCCTGGCAATGAGGTGCTTTAACAAGGAGAGTGCTGTCATCCAAACAGCCAGAATGACACCATTCCACTTTCTTCACCACATGTCACCACAGGAGGGTAGGAAGGACACAGTGTCCCTTACTTCCAGCTGAACTCTGTCTCCGACCACCTACTGCTGCTGGCTGGCCACAGAGATGGTGTAGAAGGCTGGGCAATAAGAATTTTATGTGCTGCTATGCGTCAAATGCTGACAACCATTCAAGCAGACATGTTAGCAAAAGATGTGCCTGGAAAGAGGGGATGTGCAGAGGTAGGGCAGCACCCTTCAGGGGCCAATTTTCCTGTTCTGGTCCATGGAGATCACACAACACAAAAACTGCAGGCATGGGAATGGGGTCAAGGACCAGACAAGCCCAGCAGAGGGGGATCAAGACCACCAAAAGACCCTCAAAGCTCCCCCATTTCCATAAAGGTCCAGAAGAGTACACATGCTGATTCGTTTACATGAAGAGCAAGAAACATAATCCTAGGGAGGGGAAAACTTACCTATAACCAGGTAGCCCCACAGAGTCTTGGTGATGCACCACCCCAGGCCCTGGATACCCTGCTAGCTGGACTGATCCTGGATCCAGGACTGCAGATCTCCTTTCCTCTGCAATCTCATCTCCCTTTCACTTTATCTGTCTTCCCTCTTTTACTATTGCTCTTACTATCAGAGAGCAGGGGCAAAACATGAATTTCTATGCCAAGCATGTAGCTTGCTAATAAAACTTCATGAGCTTCTTTTGGACCCTTGTGGTTTTGGCTATTCTTTGATGAATCTTGGGTGCTCCCTTCCATGTAGGAGTGGGATATCACAGATGGGAGTATGGGTTTTCCCTATGAGAGGTGTATCGAAGTAGGTGTCACCAGCCAGCAGGAAAATGAATAATAAAAAGCACACACTGGAGTTTGTAACAAACACTTAATGGAGTTGAGTAATGCCTGGTGCTGCTCTGGAGGTACTACTGCAGTGTCTCAGCCCACTGACAGCACGGCTTCAAGCACAAACCACTGAAGGCACGTGCAAAGGCTTTTGACACAACCTTACTGTGTCCCTCAGTCCTCTCCTCATCACACTGTTGCTCTGGCAGGGTCAGCAGTGCAAATCTGTGCTTGCCCAGGCTACACAAAACCTGCCTGGTTCACAGCACTGCCTTAGGAACAAACCTGAGCACAGCCATGGCACAGCAGAGGACCAAGAGGAGGGGTCAGAAGTGCTCACATGTTACTGCTGACACCAGACTTCAGTTCACAAAACCACCCTGAGTCCTCTACACTGCTTTCGCAAGGGGTCAAACACACGCTGAGTACACACTCAAATAAGCTGGAGGACAGCATTTTCTCAGACATGCTGTCTTTATTCCTGCAATAAAATGGGTCTCTGCCCACACATCCCTCATGTCCTGCCTATCCCGAAATCTTATCTCTTGCATTTCCCCCTCACCTGTTTTAGCACTAATGCTTTCTCTGTCTTCCCTCTGACTCCATGCACCCTGCCCACAGCAAACAAAAGCTCCTGCCATGCCTGTTGATCTGGCTCTAGTCCAACTCCTCAGACTCGAGGCTCGATTTTGGGCAGCAGCTCTTCTCCTTTTGTACTGCTAAAGGCAGCAGCAACATCCCCACACCCTTGGCCTAACCCTCTTCTATGTCAAGCCACTACATTCCAGATCAACAGGCATCACTTCTTTAAAAATTATTTTAGGTAACACCCACAGGATAATTACTTGTTCCATCAACAACCCAGGGTCACCAGGCCTTGACCGGGCCAGCACAGGTTCCATCAGGAAGGCTTCCTCTGGCACTGAGCAGCCATTGGCTCAAAATACATGGAACACTTTCTGTGACTGCCAAGAGGGGACTGGGAAGGGTGGGAGAAAGTGATGGAAAGAAATGTGCATAAGAGTGTATCTTTGGGATTTCCAGTGCTCCACCCAAGATACATTTTGTGCCCTGTCATCCATCCTTAACTCCAAGTATGAAAATTGCTATTTTAAGCCAGCTATCTCTGATATTAAGCCCCTGCCTCAGCAGCATCACAAAGAAGGCTGCACAGAATTCACACCGAGACTGGCTTATTTTCAGCACCTAGCCCACTGGGTTAAAGCTAACCTGGCTGTACAAACATTGCTGTGGTTAAAGCTCTGAATGCAGCGTGGACAAAGCCTCCAGCAGACATAGCCAGATAGGTCTGGGACCTGGTTCCACTGGAATCTCCATAGTTAGAAGCAGCAGCCATTAAACTGCTAACAAAGCACCAGTGGGCACAAAGCTCTCCAGAAGCTTTGGGACCCTGGGCTCATGGAGGGGAAATTTAGGGTATGGGCTCTGGGCAGTGTGCTGACTGCTGTGCCCTGAACATAGGCAGGTCTGTAGGGTCTCAGCAAGGACAGACTGAGGCAGCAAGTACAGATTAGCCAGTTAGGATTCAAACAACAGTATCAAATCTTGCTGAATAAATTCTGTTGCTTCCATGGGTGATGTCTACACCAAACGAAAACCAGTAACCAAAAGGCTCTCAATAAAAACAGAACAACTTACAAATGGGAAGTTCATAACCTGAACGAAACTTTTTTGTTTGTTTGTTTTAGGAACAGGAAACAATGTTATGGCTAAAGTTTAAAAATAACTCAAATAATCACTTTGCCCTCAAAAATGCTTTAGATTTTCTGACAAAGCACAGTTGTTTTTAGCATGTCAAAATAACGAGTTTGCAAAGCTCCCTGAATCTGTTAAGAATCATTATTTCTAGGCCATAAGGGATGTGCTAATGACACACAGAGAGATCCTGGACCTCTGACCTACTGTCCTATGACCCAGGCACTGGCCTTCTATCTTCCTGAGGTGATCCACACAATACATTAAATTCTCTTTCTGCCAGTTTAATTATAACACCTTAGTGAATGAACATTTCTCATGAAGTATTTTCTGTTCTCCACAGCCCTGGAGTCTGCTAGTTAGATTGATACATAAGTAGAAGACATTATCATATTGTCTGCAGAATATGTTACAAAGTTTATTCTTTTCATTATCTGATTTAATTAAAAAAAAATGTAAAAAGCAGAAAGGCTGATCTAACTCTTTTGAGAGTCATCATCCGGTGCACAGAGATGGAAGAGCTCAAACAGCTGTTGCAAAAATCCTGAAACCCTCTATTGGTCTCAGAGTAGTAACTTCTATAGGAATCAAGAAGGAACAGCAAAAGCAATTGGACTTGTTTTTGTTTTTATTTTGGTTCCTTCCTGCCCTAACAAATGCAAATTCACTAAAAATACTATTTAAAAAAAATCTAAATAAACTATTGCCCTTAACACTACCATTTGAAAGTATGCTGGTTTGATGCAGTTTGAATTGGTTCCCTGCTGTCCTCCTTGGATTTGCTCCAAGTCTGTTTATTTTATTTACTGTTTAAGCTATTTTGCTCTAACTGCTGGCCAATTTTTCTCTCTTCTCCCTCCTAAATTAATTACTACATTTGGATGTTTACACACTAACTTTTCCAGGAATAAAAGACTCACATACACCAAATAAAGGCTCATCAGAAGTAAGCTTTAATCCCTTAAGTCTATAAAAGAGTTTATTCTCAACAGAGTGACAGAGCATTGCTTTGTGGCAGTGAAACTATGAATATTTCTGCACTATCATAATTGGAAAGACCTAAACCTGAAAAACCTAACCTGAAGTAAAATCTATTTCTAAACCAGAAGATTAAAGATTAGTTCCAATGCATCTACAGCCCACGTGTAGCAGTACTTTGAATTGTTTTCAATTCCTTTATTTTAACACCTGCTTATATCTAGAGATGACCATGAGCTAGCTGGTGCCTACAGCATGTAGAAAACAAAAGGTAGGAAGTTGTTTCTTTATTTCTTTGGTGAGGAACTGAACGATCTTTAAAAAAAAAAACAAAAACAAACTGAAAACTACCACAAAAACAAGTGATAAAGCAATATAAGGAAAAACAACTGAAATGGGAAAAATAGAGTTCCTTCTTCACACTCTCAATTTGAGAATGAAATGATAATTTTATCATTTATAAATGGCAAGATTGTGAAAAACAGCTCCCTCTGAAAGTCTTTTACTGATCCTGTAACTTATTTCCGATTTTCCCTTTCAATCCAATTCCATTTGCCAATGCCCTTTCCCCAAGAAATTCTCATCCACTCAGTTTTCAGACTATTCCAGACCCTCTGAACTCCCATCAGGAAGCCTGTTCTGGGGCTCCCCAAATCCTTCCACCTGCATACCCAAGTTTCCTCTCACTTCTCTTACTCAATCACCCAGCCAAAAAACTCAAAGTCATAGCTCAAAGATGTAAGGTCAGGCTGGAAAGAGCCATCTGGGAGGGTTAATTCTTTCTTCTACCCCTTCTGTTTCATTGGGATATAACCAAATACCATTCTCTTCCCTATGTAATGTTCATGCACCAAAATCAATATTACACAGGTTAGAAATATGAATTGGTTTCATCGATCTTCAACTATAGCTCTAATAAGATTTCTGTTCTTCCATTTAAAATAAGCCATTAGGATATTTTCTTATGCTTCCTTTCAAAGAAAAACTTTCTCCTTATGTCTGCTGTACTTACCAATCACTGCAGATTCACAGAAAATGACCAATGCTCACTTTTTAAACAGCTGCCATATTTCATTGCTTCTATCCAACAGTTGCAGGATTAAAACCCCAGGAAAACATGGGATACTCTGAATGCTACAGAATTAGCCCCTCAAAAAACATACAAACTCTCAACTGCTGCCTCCTCCCTCTACTGTCATCATTGCTAGTCAAAGAACAGAGAAGCTAAATAGGATCTCAAAAAACTGACAAATCCAGTCGCACCTACAATCCTATGTATCATTTTAATACAACTAAAATCATCGGTATCGTCTTAAAACACTACACCCTGCAACTCTCTTTAGGATGGGTTACTGTAATTTGAATGCTGTGACACTACCAGCAGAAGGTAGCCATTACTTCCTAATGAATAACTGCCCTTGAAATCATCCAAAAATTTGCATAACTCACTCATAGTCTGAGAAAAATAACACCTTCTCTGCTTCATGAGAAGACCTCATAGGACTACAAAGCACTGGTGTTTGCCTGATTGCCAGTTTCGCACCCACCTGCAGAGGACTGCAAGGGGCCCACAGGTTCTGACAGAAGCTCCCTTTGAAGTTTAAGGGTGTCTGCAGCAAAGGCTCTGCTCAGAAGCTGGAGGTGACACACTACTGCTTCCTGTTAGCTACAGTACTAGTGAGAACACGTGTTTCCTGGTGTGAATCTGAACAAAACAACCCCCTCCCACTCAAATTTGCTTCTGTACTCAGTGAAGTCTGAGATCTTCAAAGCATGATGATCACCTACCCAACCAAGACCACCAGTATCAGCCAAGAGCTGTTCATCTTGGGTTAGTAACTACACAAAGAGAGCAAAAGCTGACCTCTGAAGAGCATGAAATCCAAAAAGTGGCTGTACAGAGACTGCATAGGTTACATCTGCATTTTTTTTTTTGTTCATTATTTTGTTACTTAAATGAGACAAACTGCAGGTTTCATTAACCTAGCAGCCTGCAACAGAAAGAACAACTAGTTACCAGTATTTCTAACTAGGCACATGACCAGTTCTTTTAGATCTCTAAAATTAAGGTGACATTACCTAGGTATAACACAGTTGGCAAAAATGTTATCAGTAGGTAACTGTGCCTATTACATAAAATGTGGGATTAAATGGTTCAAACAAGTTTATGGTTCTAATAATAGTATTTCGTAATTAATGAAGATAATCAGGCGCCTAGCTACCTTACAGAGTTCATCTCAGGTTATTCTCCTCTATGGTAGCATCCTGTAGATCTAAGTGTTAATGAGGAGAATATTTTTGGCTAAAGGAATCTAGCTGTCAGACAAACATTTGGTAAGTTAAACCTAGAGAAATATTGTAAAATCTTGCAACTACTAACACTTGAAATGCAAAAACATGACAGTCTCATCAAGCAAATACAAAAAATACAAACCTTCATCTATCCAAGGAGAGCTTTTCGTAGCTACATCTGCAGAGCAAAACTGAAATCTATGGAAAACTTTTACGCAGAACAATTTTCCTAACTATGGTGATGGAAGGATACAGAAAAACTCTAAAACAGGTCAAAAATCAGGCACAGGATTAGCAGCATGACACACCGTTTATCTATGGGCCTTTCTAGAAAGGAATAACCCCTGCATCCACAGCTTTAATAGGTGAGCTAACACAGTGCAATGGGAAGTGCTGGTCTGGTGGTCAGATGAGCAAATCAGAGAGCTGACAACCTGGCTGGGCTCAGTCTGTTCTCTCTAATCAAGACCATCTGCTCAGATTGTGAAGATACTCCTGGTGACTTTTAGCCACAGCATGAACAACCTCTGTAGTCACATGTGTGAAATACAGCAACTGTCAGAAACGTATGAGTTATTGCTATACTCTTTCTTTATTCCATACATAATATGTTTGAAATAGATTTTTATGATCCTTTTCTCAATGCTATCAAGTATGCCCATTCACTTATTTTATCACTTGTGTCACTCCAGGGAGAAAACTAGCAATCTCCAGTGTTTTATAATACACATACATAAACACACTATATAATGGAATGATACATAAAGATTGGGGCGGACAAAAGTTTGAGATGCAGCAAATTATTTCTTTAAATCTAATAAAATTCAGTGCTTTTTTTTTCTGCAGGTGTGCAAAAAACTTGCTGTGAAATGAACTGAATAAATTTTCTGCTACTCCACTACGTGTTAGATGCTAGAAATAGTTTGAAGACCACATTTCGAATGAATCTTTTTGTACTCCAAAGCAATTTCTCCAGCAACAATGCAGGCCAAAAGTTTGAAACTACTTTGAATACAAAGATTTAGTGTTATGATGCCACATTAAATTAAAAGGTGACTGTGTTCTTTCAGGGTGGCTCATTTACGCCAGAGATAGAGGCAGACTTCTAAGAGCAAACAAACCAAGCCATAGCAGAGTGATCACTGTAACATGTCACGCACTGAGAAATGGGTAAGCATTTTAGTATTTTAAGTAATGTATTAATTTTCAACCTCTCCTTCTGGCACTTTTCCAAGAGATGAAAGGAAATTGATAGGTACAGTCCCAGGACAAATCACAATACAGCCTCTAGATCTGAAAGTGAGCTTCTACCTGCTGGACAGATATGCCAAGAAAATACCACATCCAGTATGTCCCTATCAGACAGGATGTTGATAGAAAAAAAAAAGGAACTACTATAATTTAATGATTACCCTAATTCCCCAGTGGCTTTCTACATTTTAGAGGACTGTGTGTCGAACATCAGTCGTTTCTTCTGTTGACTAAACAAACTTGATTCCTCTCAGCCTCAGTAAATCAGTCATGATTTCTAAATTCCTATTTTTCTTCCTATCTTCCTCTAGTTTATTTTTATTTAATCTCTATTTTCTTTCTTGTTCTCCTGTGGTTTATTTGCATTTGCCTTTGTTTAGTGATTACAATTAAGCAGAAATAGGAATTCAATGACACAGAGCTTCAAAGAAAGGGTAGTTTGATAGCTATCATGTTTTTGCAGAACAAATTCATCAAGGAGAGGTGCCTGAAATTTAATCAGACAATACCGTCTTCAGATAAAAATATCTGGGACTGTTACAAAATTGTACTTTGTCAATACTGTCAATGTTATGTATGATGTAAGATTTAAATCTGTCACCTTTTCCAAATCAGAGTTAAAGGATAATTAAATTTTAGTGCTTTAACTGTGAATTCTCTGGTCTCAGCATAGATGAAAGTCCTTTCAGCTCAGTTTTAAATCTGAACTTTTAGAATTACATGAACCATAATCAGCATTACTCAGATCCCTCTGATGTCATCAAGGCTCAATTTACAAGGCATATGAGCTGCTGACTTGACCGTCTCTGTTGCCTGTAACAGCCTTAACAATTACATACAATAACTCAACCTTATTACAACCTAAATGATCTAAGTAGATGAAAAATACATTAAAATGGGATTTTAGCTAATAAAGAAACTATGTAATTATTCAATTAAAAGCAGAACAGAACTGACCAATGCAAAGATTCTATTTGAAAATAGCTTTAAGATCAAATTAATGACCAAATTTTCAATCAATTAGAATTATTTTATCTTGTAGTGCCTTAAATTTGAGGATTGCATGAGAAACACATGAAAAGCCAAATGGAAACCTGAAATATTTACTTGATTGTCCGCTAATTTAAAAAACCCCTGGATAATACAGACCCCAGCTGTTAAAATTCCAGTGTAAATGTCACCACATTTCACTGACAGACCAATTCTCACAAGCAGGGAGGGTACTGGCTGGTAATGCTGAAGCCCTGCTCGCTCCTCTAAGGGTGAAAAGTCAGGGAATCTGTTAGTGCCGTGCTTGCTAACCCCAGCACGGTGGAGGGGTTACAGACCACTTACCGAAGATTCACTGTCTCTAACAAGGAAATCTCCTTCCACTCCCCTTTCGTTCAGGGCACATTCTGCTTGGTGCCGGGTAACATTCCCGTAATACCACTCTCTTCCAGCAAATCGTCCGGTGGAAGATGGCCCCGTGTAGCTTATCTGAGGCGGATGGGAAGTGTTCATGGAAGGACCATCGCTAATGATTACTACATAGTTTTTAGGAACAAGACCGATTTGACCTCTGGAATTTTTACATTTCCACCATTCTGGGTCATTCTCTGGCTTTTCAATGACTTCCATCGTTTCCCCTTTTTCAAAATTGAGCTCTTCTTCTGTGACCGAGCTGAACGGGTACAGTGTCTGAACGATGTGGAGTACTTTGGTGCCCTGGCCGTTACTCATGGAAGCGCCTTTCCTTAGGCTGAGAAAGCTGGGTGAATCTGCAGTTGCCTCCTCAACCTCCTCTACCACATAGTTCGAAGGGAACCAGCCGATCTGTCCGTTGTAGCTCCCTCTCCACCAGCCGTCGCTGCACTTCTCCATGACAATCACTCGGGACCCCTTAACGAGGGACAGCTCATCCTCCCTCTCGGCGACATAGGCGAACTTCACGTAGGCGGGAATGTTGAGATCGTAAATCCGGTCGGCGCTGCTGCCGTTGGAAGGGTATTCTGCGTCTGTGCTGGGAGTGGGGGAGGCGTCTCTCGCGCTCGTCTTTCTCTTGGTTTTTCCCAAGCCTGGTAAAGACAGAAATGTAAAGTGGTCACTTGGAATGCTTGTCCCCAGACTGCAAAAGCTGGATGTGGTGACGTGCTGTATTCTCACTTCAACAACACTGCTAAATGGAGATCTCTTCTGTAACACTCCATAATCAGGAAATAGCAACACCTTTAAGAGATTCTCGTTAACATCCAGCTGATGCACCATTAGGTAAAGAATAATTTGTGTTATAATGACTTCTATTCTCTTCTCAGAAGTAGCAGAGTTTAAACACACTTAAACACAGTGATTTCATTACTAGGAGAACAGGTAATCACTGAAACTTTCTGAGTTTGCTGTTATGCATCTTTAAATTCCAGCCAAATGACCATGTCTTTTAATTTTAGAGACAACTTCAATTTGGCTCCAACAGAAAGTGAAAGAAAACCTACAAAAATTAATGAGCACAGAAACAAAAGCTAAAATTTCTCTGCAGAGTGTATTGCTCTCTTTGCTCTGGCAGTACCCAGGCAGGCATAGCTGCAACTCCTTCGAAATGCAACCCCCCTTCCAAAACCACACCTCTTTCACCTACATTTCATCACGTACTGTAACAGCAGAAACCTGATGATGAGGAAGACCATTTGCATATGCCTCCCTATAATCTGTAAACTCTGATGTCCTGACATGGTTTTAATTATAGCATTAAATACAACATACAGAAGAATCAACAATAACACTGAACACATCACTTTTTTTTCTAAATTAGAGAAACCATACTAACGTCTGTTTAAATATAGAAAAACTGCACAACACTTGGCGTACTTTTCAAACTTTTGCAGCAGCGCAAAAGCTGCTTAAGCTTATATATAAACAAAATAACAAAAAGTGAGCAAGTAGCCCTCTCATGAAAGTCACTTATAAAATTTCTGAAAAACAACAGATTACACCTCAGTATAGCACAACCAAGCAACACCCAAAATGTCATGCAAGGGGACAGAAAGCAAAACCATCACAGAAACTGGAGCATTTGTACTTTTCTCCATACTCCTAGAGCGTAGGTGGCAGGTGAGAGATTTAGTTGAGACACAAGAGCACACCTGCTGATTATGGAATACTTAATGGAAGGAAAATAAAGATACTCTGTTTTTGTTTCTTCCAATAATCTGAAATAAGGAGATACATGCTATTTTGTTTTTAACAATTCAGGCCTATTCAATCCAGCCACTCCACTGCCAAAAAGTGTGTTTTAATATATTTAGATATATATGTACTTGCATATATAATAGGCATCTTCAGCAAAGCTGTTCACCACAAAACTTCATGCTTATTTCAGAGTTATTTGTACAGCACAGACTAACAGTGCACACATAATCGTGCAGGGATCGCTGTCTAGAAGGGATAAATACATTAACTATTACATGGTCTAATGGTTTCAGAAGATGGCAGAAAATTCTGATGATCCTAAAGTGTTTCCTGACCTTCCACAGCAGGGTTCTGTTTCCTGCTGCAGCCTGCTACATCCTAATGTCATTCTAACTACATCACTTCAGCCAAGAGCCAGTGGCTGCACTTTCAGGCAAAATGAGGGAGGCAGCTTATTGTACGAGGGGAGACAATCACAGGAAAAGAGTGCACAATCGAGTACTAATCAGAAGCTGGTCAGGCTCTGATCTCTGCCAAGAACTGGAAATCTTCATCAGTTTAGAGATCATTTTTAACCAAAAAGACAAGAATGTTTCAGAACTAACAAGCATTAAATTACAGTGATATAAACAAACACAACTTAAGGATCGTTCTGCTAAGAAAAGGGGGAAATTACTTGTTATAAATTTGTGGAAAACAAGCAACAGTATTTCAAAATATTCACTCCACATTAAGTCCTCCACTGAGACTGAACCTTCCAGATTAAAAACCTAGGTTTTTATTGGCTCACTAATGAAGATATGCAGTCCACTTCTTGGAATTACAGCAAAAGAACTAATGAAAAAAAGCAGCAGATGGTGAAGTAGCTGGCCTAACTAGTTGAAACTCAGAACACAGAGATAACTGTGAGATCACTGAAATAAATGTAGGGTGACAAAAAATGCCATAAACTTAAGTATCTGGAGAAAAAACCGTTGACAAACAGGTAAAAACCCAAAATTTATCGGAAAAAAACCCCGAAGTCTGATAAAGGTATCTAAACATTTAGGAGAAAGTTATCATTCAAGCACTTTTTTTCATCTGGACCTTCATAAATTCCCTATTTTTTCACAGATCTTCCAGTGGTGCATCTGACATTTCAAATGTTGCTTCCTATCATGCCCATTAAACATAAATCATTACAAATTTGGGAAAATAAAAAAAAAAAAAAACAACAAAAAAACCCCCAAAAAACCCCAAAGTTTCTAATTTCTATCAATAAAGACAACTGGAGTTCTTCAATTTAAGTTTAACATTTCATGTGAACAGATTTTTAAGGCTGACAGCATGGTAATGATTAACCTTTTGCAATAGTAGCAAATGCGCACCAAAGACTTTCCAGTTGGTTTGACCAAAGGAACAAACTATGCAGAGACCCATCTGCAGTCAGGCACAGCAAAGGGCAGGCACATTATCTAAGAATCATTTTTTATATGAGGTTGCAACATTCATAACTGTGTCCGTGACTGAAGAGGAAACAAGTTGTTCCAGGAGCAGAATGAAGGAAATCTGTTCCTGTTTTTCTCTTCATACCTCCTGCTGAGCCATTCCTCCTCTTCCTCCCCCATCTCCTGCAGGATTCACAGTAAGTCCTCCTACCGTATGACTGCTTTCACACCCCCGGGTCCTTCTCGTATCTCCAGCTCCCCAGTGCCATCTCCAAAATGCTTTTAAAGCATATTCCATCTCCCCTGGTGTTACCCTCCTTCCTACCTCTGCTGAGCTGGCCAGCCAAGGACAGTGCCTGGTGCCTCACTGCCTTTCAGCCCTGTCTGGACTGAGCAAAGAGCTGGGGTTGCTCTGGCTTCTTCTCCAGTGAGGGACATCAGCAATGACTCTCCCAGGCACAGACTTGGAGAAAATGAGTTAGTTTATCTCTGCCAGTCTGTCAAGTTTCCCTAAAATTGGCTGAGTTATCAAGGATGGACAGATGGATGGACTATGACAGCTGACTCTGACAGCATGACTAGTGTAAGCTTCATTTCCTTAGGAAAGTCTAAAAATACAGTTTAGTGTGATGGCTCATCACAGCTAAGCAAGAATAAAGTTAGGACAATTATAAACTTTGTATATGCATCTATAACAAAAAACATAACTCCATTAAAAAAAGAAAAGTACAATCTATATGAGCCATCTCTAGAAGAGTAAACACTACCATTCCACTAAAAGAAATGTTCATTTACTATTACTTGTAAGGGGATCCCTATTTTTATGTCTGAATGGAATGAAGCTCGTAAAAAGGATTTCATGGAAAACAAAACATTCAAGCACTTTGGGAGTCACATGTAGAAAAGTCGAACATACTTGCAATTGCAGTCAGTTTTGGCATGTTTTATTGCCTTTGTTCTAATGAAAACCTATCTACTAATCTATCTACCTATCTACTACAACTGTGCTTTTCCTATTCTGACTCATTGGTTACAGTTCATCTCTAACCTGTGGAAGCCATAATCCTTTGTAACACAAATAGCTCTTGTAAGGAGTAATCTAAACCAAGAAGTTGGCCTTCAAGTGAGAGGAGAAGTGCGGAAGGAAAAGCAGCATTGCAAAGCGGCAGAAAACTTGTTTTGTTACAGCAATTCATAGGAAATAACGCTATTTTCACAATCGACAAGTAATCCACAATAAATTACTTCATTTTCACTCTTAGAAATACATTGCCAAGAGATGTTAGCTGGTATAATTCTTAGGATATATTACAGAGCCAAAATAAAAAGAATGAATTGGTTAGCAACATTTCCAGAGAAGGGATCTACTGCAAATCCTCTTTCTCCTTGCAGTGAAAGAAATCCTCTGGCCCCATGGTTAGTCCTAGGGAAACTCAGAAACGTGCCTGTAGCATCACTATGTGCTGTCTTCCTTCCCCAGCTCAGCTGCAGCTCTAAAGAATAGCTTGTTTTTTGAGCAGCAGGCTGAAGACCAGTTTCCTATGAATTTGCTTCCTGTCACTTAAGTTTCCACTGTGCAAGCACCCCTTCCTTACCAGCTTGTCCCTGAGACAGCCTTTCCATTGTACCTATAAGGTCCTCGAGTTTGCCCCTCCATACAGCATTTCCAGCCTTCCCACCTCATCCTCCTTAGACTTGCCTAGGAAATGTCTTGAGCTCCCCCAAGCCCCAGAGCTCCAAGGGGTGGAATTTCCCTTTGGTCAGTCTCCTCTGGCCCCATGCTGGGACAGTGCCAGTTCCCCTATCCCTACATGTGTCTCCTGCCATGCTGCACACACTCCTGGGCCAAAGCTTGGCTGCCAGTCAGCACAGATGCCCCAACTGCTCAGCCTTCCTTCTCCTGCTAAAAACAAAAGGAGCTCTCTCTCTCTCTCTCTCTCCTGCTTTCAGTGATGGCACTGAAACAAGGCTGCAGAGCTACAGCCTCCATGAAAATTGGTTCATAGGATAAACAAGTTTAACTATAATGAAAACATGATCTTAAAACATACCTTATCAAACACAGACATAACACTTACATAGAAAGGGATTTTTTTGCCACTAGTCTATTTGTATTCCATTTGTTAATTATGGTTTAATATTCCATACTACCTTTACTACAAAAAGCCTATTTACAGAACAGACAACTTCCTAATTTTACAGAGTTTTATTTGACAAGTCTTTCCCTGTTCCTGCAAGCTGGTATTCTTGTCTGAAACTGATGAGTGACCACATTTTGTATTTTAACTGCATTTGATCATCCCTAGAGATGAAAGAACATCTCTGCAGGCTTATCCATATTCACGGTTATTAAGTTCGGCTTAAGAATAACATGAACCAAACATTAAAGGTATTTGCAGTCAAATCCTCCAGCATCTCCTTCCCAAGACTGCTCCCTAAATTTGTAAAATCTTGTATGTAGCTTAACTTTAGACTAAATACAGTTGCATTTCTTTTCTGAAGGAATTTTAAGTTGATTTGATACTTGACTTTTTCTAAAGTTGATTTGCTATTACTATATTTTCTATTTTTCCCTCTTTCATATACAAAAAACATTATTCAGTACCCAATGACAATTTCTGAGAAATTGTTGGCAAGTCATCAATGTCTGAAGAATTCTCCCAATCTACCTTTTCTAAAACCTTCTCTGATTTTAATACATAATTTTAGTGTAGAGAGCAGAGATATTTTTTGCAGCTTACCTGCACATCAAATCAAAATCACAGGACAAAAAACTCCAAAAACCCTTTCAGAAAAACGTTGCAATACAAGAAAATTATTGCTTTGAGAAATCATAAGTGCAATACCAAATTTCCAAAAGAGAATTCCTCAACTAAGAACTCAGTGAAAAAGACCAAATACTACTAAATACAACAGATATAGCTCCTTAACAATCCTCCAATAGCTTCTTATTCAAATATCAAGAACAATTAAGGAAGGACACTCTCCTCCAAAAGTGACCTTTAAACTACAGAATACACTGCAAAACCAACAGAAGAGTCTCAATACAACTGAGTTTTGAAAACTACTTCCTCTTTAAGGGAGTAGAATTCTATTAAATGGTGATCTTCAAATATTCTGTATCAATGTTGGAGAAGTCAGTTTTAAGTCTAAATAAGCAGCTGGAAACATAAAAATGGATGCTGCTGAGTAAAGCTGTTAGTTCTCCCCATGGCAATTAGAAAGCCAACTATTTGTACTTTTTCATCTACTGCCATATCTTAATAGATTTTTTTTATCATAACAAGATGGAACTAATTTTTCTATAATGTATTCAACTGTTTTTGTTTGAAATTAGTTTTTGATCCATTATTATATATTACTACAAAGCTGTAAATTGGAAAAAAAGTAACTTGAGAAAGATAAGAGTCATCAAAGAGGTATCTTGAATTAATAGTGCATCAAATATCAACAGGTACTGCCTTTCATAGTCTATTGACAAGCATAGCAAGTTTTTTTCTCAATTAAAAAAAAATAAATATGCTGTATCACCTAACCAAAACACAGAAACTGATACTAGAGCTGAAAAGGACACCTGTACATCCAAAACTCTCACAGAGGCTGTCAAAGCATAGGTTTTACACTTAACATGAATACTTGAAAATTTATTTATGGGAAAAAAGTATTTAAACAAAGATCTTTATTAGGAAATATGAATTACCCAGTAACTAATTTTTTTGAAGTATTACTGACCATTACCCATTGAATTAAAAAAAAACCAAATAAACCAAAACCAAACAAACAGAAAAAAAAAACCCAAAACAACAAAGCAATTACTTGTAAAATTTTTTATGCTAATTTTAAGGTATTTTAATTTAGACACCCTCCCTCTAGAGTAAAATGCTTTTAACAGTATCACTTGCTTTATGGTTATTAAAAAAAACCCCAAAGAACCCCATAAAATCACAGAAGCCACACAAAGAACATGAGTACAGTACAATTTTAATGGAAATATTTTCATTTTAACCAATTTTTTTATAGTAATGGGTTTTGTTATTTAAAAATATCCCCATTACAATTCAAACTGAAACAAAGCACTCCAGAGTGCTGAAAAATTTAACCTTATTATAATATTTTAAAACAACAACTTCCATTAAAGAGTTGAAAGATTCAAGATAAACAAATTTGAAGCTGATAAATTTGAGGAAGTCAAACAAATGACTAAGAGAACTCTCAAATAAATACTCAGAGGAAAAAAAAATTAAAATAATTGCTGTTAATTTCAGTTATATAGAAAGTTAAGAAATAAAATTCAGCTGAAATTGAGATATGTTTTAGTTCCCCTAAATATTAAATCAAATTTTACAGAACAGCTCTCCTTATTTTAGAAATCTTCAAAGACAAGGCAACCAGAAATTTCCATTCAATTTACCAATCTAATGTTCTCTGTTACATGCAACAGAAACAAGCAAATTTCTCAAAATTCATTTTTATTTAGAAGTATTATTTCTTTGACATTTTAGCCAATTTTCATTTAAGATACTTAAAATTATTTTTCTTGTATATTCTAAAAAAAATTGCAATTCCATCTGACTTCATACAGATGCAGTTAAAAACAATGATCCTTCCTTGTTTAATGAGTAAGTTATTCATCACTGAATATTACAACAATGAACTATATTGCATATTAATGCATACATTTAATAAGAGTGCAAAGTGTACAGTGTCTGTTTTAAAATAAACTAAAAACTGTATTAAGATAGAGGCAATTAACTTTTCAGGAAAATTCTTCAGAAAAAAACCCACCATAAGGCAATATAAATTAAGGCATTAATCCATTCAGTACAGAGCTAAACACAACTTCTTGCCAACTGGAATATTCAAATCAGACATTCATGTAATTTCTTTATTTATTATTACTTTTATAATTTCAAATTAACTAGTCTTTGTTTCTTTATTACCAAGGAATTCAGCAGACCAAAGTTTCTTCTGTTACACAGAATGAAAAAACCAAACATTTCTGCACATTTTCAGACTGAAACCTCCCACTCCTTCTTTTCCCCCTCCACCTACACATCCAGTTTCCAAGAAAACGTTCAAAGGCTAAGATCCATATGGGATAGTCAGTGTTTTAGAAGCAACATATCCATCAACAGCACTCTTTAAAGGACACTGCTATAAATTCCAGAAATCCTCAACTGCATTTGTGATACATAAATGAAGCTTTACAGCTCAATTAATGACTTTTTGTATCTTCTCTAAGAAGCTCAATATCAAAAAAAAGCCACTCTAGAACAAATCAGAAAATGGAAACTCTTCTCTAAATGCCAAAGTGAAACTGACATTTCACAACCAGGCTGCTTTATCACTGCTTATCAAATACAGGAAATAGCAGTCAAAGTTTTCCATGCATCAAACACTATTTGGTCTGGAGGATTCTGTAAAGAAATCAACCCAACAAATGTATTAAAAAGAACTACTGCATCAATTCCTGTAATTTACATTGTGCTATACATGCCTATCTGTGATTAGGAAAGGTACACTCAAATTCCAGTATAAGGTACTGAGTTTGCTGTACCCAGAGCATTTTGGAGCAAAAGGTTAAAATTATGAAGATGTAATGTGGGGATATATGTGGACAGAGACAAACGCACAATCTGGAGGCTTCCATAAACTGCCTCATGTATGTTCTTACCCCAGTGGCAAAATGAAGTAGAAGACTTGCTAGGCAAATTTAAATGGTCTTGGGATTTTAAATCCTCTACGTAACAGGAAAACAGCTGTCTTGGTCTCAAACAGAAGGCATATAAAATGAATGGGGTTTCTCAAGACCTACCATTCCAATTTCTTTCTACATATTTAAATTGAAGACTGCTTGCTTTAAATATGCAGTCTCTGCTTTCAAACACAAATAAAAAATACTTCCACCTAATTTGTAATCTTATAAATTATGCTACCTTGATTTTGAAAGATGTCCTGATAAGAGAATATAACCAGAAATATTTTAAATCTAAGGCAGCCCTATAATTCTAATAACATATCTGTCGAGTGTGGAGAGAAGGCACAGTAGCCATGTAGGACTTCCCACTGCTTTCTGTTCCCTTGATGCAGGGAAGAAAAGTTACACTGTTTTGCCTCTCCTTCACAAACACTAACAGAAGATATTGACAAAGAAATCACTAATATGCATGAGATGCTCCAAACTGTCTACCTCAATGCATACTCCTGTCCATCAGTAAGTGCACCATAGCTTATGTTCCCTCTCTCCTTCCAGCACTTGGTGGAAAGATGATTTATATTTTTAGTTATCTCACATTTATATTAAGTAGAAGAGGTGCACAGGACAGCTCAGGATACAAATTTGAGTTCCTAACACTAACTCATTCAATTAAAAAGAAACTGGGGGAAAAAAAATACAGCAAGCATGAAGCAGACTATCCTGAATGCAAGATGACAACTCACCAATTTAAAGACCCTTCCAAATAACCGAGGTGGAATTATTCTACTTTAGACACATGCAACTATGGTTCTAACTTAGTCATTTCACTTCTTGTATGCTCAAATTTACTCTCAATGCTTTATCTGAAAAGCAAAGATGAAACAGACGTTACAGATAGAGATTGAAGTTTGGATCACCAAGCCCAAACCCGAACAGAGAAACTACAAAGCAGCAATTATACAGCCCCTCAACTCAAAGAAATGCTTTAGAAGACAAAGATCCAAATACTGACTAAAGGGCAGTATTTCAGCATCAAAAGGCTCAAGATAGTCCCTCCTGAAAATACAACAGTCATCCACCCTTTGAGCTTACTGTGTTTTATTCCAGTTGACCCATACCAACACCAAGCATGATGTAAAGCCTTAGTAATTCTACCATAAAGCCAGAATGCCCGTGTTATACTATACTAATGTTTTCCAACATTAAATAAGCGCTACAAGAAAATACAAGATGTTTACTACATTGTCTCTTTAGAAACCTCAAAAATCCTTACAAGTTTGACACTCATACTGCAGTTTTCTTGCAAATTCTTTTTAGGAAGGGGAAAGCAAACTAAATATAATATTTTCTGTACTAATTTCCTCTCTAAATTTCAATGCACATAGTTTTGTTAATCAAGGGTTCTCAGGTTATTTGCAATTACATACACAAAACCAGGCCTCTCTATCTCTGAAGGGAAAGTAACAGGATGAAAAGGCTCACTTAAAACAGTCCATCTCCTCTAAGGTTTGATCCTCACAGCCAAAACACAAAACCCCAAGATTCACACACAAACCAGAACAATTTCTTCTGTGGATTTTAAAGTCAAGAACTATAGAGTAATAATAAAGTAATACATTTATCTCCTGCTCTGGAGAATTATTTCCTGAATGAACAATTAAAAAAAAAATCTTACAGGTTGGTTAGTAAACTGGTAGAGCATATATATGAGAAGACTGACGTTTCCACCACATTGAAATATATTTTTACTTTATTTTATTCTTTCACTTTCCATTTCCGTTAATTTTAAAAATCCCAAAAACCACAAGTCTTTGGGACTCCCAAGACAGGAGCGATGGCAATGATTGCATACAATTTATTCAATTTACAGCCTAAGCCCTAAATCAATTTCTAGTGCAAAATACAGCTACAAATAGTCATCTATTAGAAGGAGCACCCTTAAATGTCCACCTGTCCAAGGTGACCAGCCATTAAGAGAGGTGTCTGTCCAAATGAACTTGCTGAGACCACAAAAGAAACTTGTCACCACTGAAACAACTCTCCAAAAAAGCCATCTGTACTGGAACCTTTCCCCTTCAAACAACAGAAGCGGGCATTCTCCCCACCACTGCAGCCTTGTGCTTTATGTCTACATACACACCACGCATGTCAATTCTTGTTTTATGGACAGACTCCACAAAACAAAACACTTTTGAGACTCAGAAAATGGAAGGAAACTTTTTCTCATACATTCTAAGAAAAAAAAATCCACTTTCTTTCAGTGTGAACACTAATTTACAGATTCTGTTTGCATGGTATGAGAATGTGTCACAAAACAGTCACCTATTGTTCAGGTCTTTGAAAAAAGAAAAAACAGAAAGCAATGGAACCCAAATGGAAACACACAGAGAAAAAGAAACAAATTAACACTTAAAAATACCCTGGAACATTAAACCTCAAGACAGCCCAAGGCCACAAAAAGAAAAAGAGATCCATCCAGCAATACCAAAAGAATTACTTAAGGTTGTCTATTGAAGAAAACAGCCACATCTGAAGAAAAAGAATTCCCCAATGATTCTAAAATGGGAGAAAGAACAGCAACTGTTACCTATGTATTGAAAAAATCTCTTGTCCTTTGGGTCACTGTAATTCCTTGGAAAATGGTGTCCCTCAGAGTACACACAGAGGCTATTGATTGTTGCCAGTTACCTTCGCTTGGTCTTTAGAACGGTGACCCAGCTCCACACACCAAACAAGGTACACAGTACCTCTAATATCTCAGCTCCTGCCATCTGTTTCTTCCCTCTGCTACCACCTTCACGTGCTAGGACGTGAAGCCAAAGGGGATGACAGTACACAGAGCACACAAATACACGTACCCCTATAAACACGTGCTTATGGAAAAAGCCCAACCCAGGCAGATAGGTGCAATGCAGTGACCCACACTGCTGCCCCAGTTCTGCTGCCTCAGCCAACCTCAGTTCTCCCAGGAACCTGAGGGAAAGGAAGACAGAAGGGAACACTATGCAATGAATCCAGTACAAGACAGTACTTGGAAAAAAAAAAAGCACTCTATTTTCACTGGTTCAGGAGACAATTAGCAGAACACTTAAAGTGTTTTATTCTATGTAAAAAATGAAACATCAAAAGAGTTGAGGGTTCAGACACAAACTTTTAATGCTAAGAAAGTAAAAGACTGCCTCCACAGCTGGAGCAGGGCGTAGGAAGAGCTACGGGCAATGGAGTGACTCTCTTTAACAGTGAGCTGTGAAACTACCCTGGGAGCTAATTCTGGGCTTGCTCTAACGCCAGACATCACAAGTTGAAACATAACTGGCTCAGAGAGGGGCAAAACCAAGGGTCCTCCAAGGTGACAACTGAGGGAAATAATACCAAAGATATCAGTACACACAGCCACACTGAGTTAAGTGATCCTTTTATCTTTTCATACATAATTATGAATAAAATAAAGGCGCGTTCTTTGATCTGTAAATGTCAATGTACCTCCAAGCACACACATCCATTCTGCATGGGGAAGGGGGAAAAGGTACACCTATTAGATGAAACTCCTAATACAATGAACAAATTTATTTACTACATATAGACAAAAAACAGGAGGATTTCTTTATGCCTTCAATCTTGCAACATTATACTGCAACTGTCATAGCAGAAAAATCTGCTGAAAGGTAGCACACATATTAATTTCCCTTATACATTTTTTTAAATTCTTGAAGCAGCACATCCTTTAAATGATCTACCCCAATAAATAATCTACCCAAATAAAGCTAAACCTTCAACAGAATACAATATATACAACCGTAAACTGAAAAAAGCCAACTTCTGAGCAAACTTACAAGCTAGCACTGCAACAAGCTTCAGGTTCTGCATTCACTGCTGCTTTTGGCTTTTCACTTTGGAGCAAATAAATGGGCCATATATCCAGCAGAGAAACTTATCAAGCAATAAAAGAAGGCCTATTCTGTACCACGAGTTCCCCAGGATAGTCACTAAAATTCTTTGCTTTCAGCTCTTTAAAAGGCATGAAGTTTGTGTTTAATTTTCATTGGGGATTTTTGTTGCGGTTTTGTTTGTTTGTTTGTTTTGCATTAGTCGGCTCTGCAACTTCAGATTTTTTCCTTCTCAAGCAGATGTTTCTTTAGAAATTACAATACAGTATTTTTTAGAAAGTCTGACTTTAGTTCCACCAAGCTCAGACCTGGATTCCTTTAATGTTACTTTCAGTGGACACAGTTGATATGCATATTAAAATTATTTAAATGTTTGTGGGTGTACAACAGGTCCAAACCCATAAATTTCTGAGTTTGTTTTACATTCTGGATAAATCTTTTAACATTTTATAGTAACACTAATTCAAAATTAATGCATTTTTTGCAATCATGTATCTAATTGATAGTGAGAAGGCAGACAGTATGTTCAGTATGTTCTTATGTCATTTTCCATATGCAAAACTACCGCTACTGAGTATGTCTCCATATCTTCAAAGATCATCAGTAAAGTGAAAATGGCTACTTTAACTAAGTCTAGGTTTTAATGATGATGATTACGAGGCAGATGTATTTCCAGAAAGCAGCGAAGTATTTTAATTGCATATTATGCAAATCATCTGCTACCACTCCAGTGGCATCAGCACTGTCAGCACCTAACTCCACATGCTCTAGACGGGAATAGAAGAAATCTCTTCCTTGTGTTTGAAATTATTGTGAACATCTCCCATTTCTCCTTTCTCAGCAATCTATGTAACCACAATCATCTATTATTACTGCGAACACAGAAGAAATGCAATGTTCCAGCTCATTTTTCCCCCGAAACTAAAGACACCACACCTAAAAGGAGTTCCCATCACTTCCCTCACTACCACAAAACCATGTTCTCCTCAATTTCACCACTGGTGAAAAGTCACCACCGTTGCCACACTGTCTCACAAACAAACATGCCACTTTGAGCAACGCAATTACAAAGCAGGATGAAGCACAGCAGACAAAGTGCTTCTGTTGAACAAATTCAACCATGAAATGAGCTATTCTAGGATTCTAGGAAATTGAGCAAGAATTTGTGTTGTATATAAACATTTCCACTACTTCCTCTCCCTAAATTTGAACTTAAATTCCTGTGTACCAACTCTTTTAAAGTGCAAATAGAGATGACTTACCCTCAACAGGCAAAACAGACATGCAACTACTGTCATGCCCCCATTTTCTGACAAGCTAGAAAGCTTCAAAGCAACAAAAAGTGACACAGAAAAAACACTTCTATTTTTGCTGAATTCCTGTGAGGGGATTGATTTTATTGCTTATTTCAGCTAGAGATGTTTGGCTAAACAAAACTTTCATATAATTCCTTCTCAGGAATTTTTATATGTGGTAAGTAATTTGACAAGTTTAAGAAGCTATTTAATTTTTAAAATCAACTTTATTAAATGTTGGTTTTTGAATGGAAAGACTAGCATTTCTTACAGGTCCGTGACAAGAAAGGCCAAAAACATTGAGAGCTTGAAGTTCTTAAGAGATTAAAATAACTTCTGTTTGTCTTGTAAGGTAGACCTGTTTTTATTAACATGAGCTGTATAAGGCTTAAGAGGCTGTGCTATACAACAATATACTTACTATAGAGGACACCATATTTATTTTTATTTCTACCATTCTTTCATTCTGTAGCAAATTTTATACTCTTATGGTGTCCAGAGAAGACTAGAATTGGAAATAACTAAGAACTAACAGAAATATTTTCAAACTGGTACTTAGTTCTATTACAAATTAAATATGTTTTCTGTGATCTTGCAGATGAGGCTCAGACACATCACTGATAAACAAATTAATCAAGTAAAGAGTACTGAAGTCTCAGTTTAGTGCTCTGTGCCAAAAATACTGTGCATACTTCCTATGATTATACTTTTAAAAACTAGTGTGGAAAAACTGGAAAATATTCAGCTAAATCCCACAATGTTAGAGTCATATAAGTAACTTTCACCAGTGAAAGACTTAAAACAAGATTTAGAAGCAAACTGATGAATGTCAAAATACCACCTTATACAACTAAACTGCCACATGTATCACACCAGAACTATCAAAATCAGATCACAAGATATTTTTAAAAAGTCCTCAAAACCAAACCAAGCAGGCAAAAAAAAAAAAAAAAGGCCAATAACACACACACAAGAACTTAAAGGTTGATAACTTTATCAAAAAGTGAGATTTCATAACCATAACCATAGTTCATACAGAACTATGATGGTAATTGTTTAAATATTTATATGTAAAAAGGAAGTACACCAAGCCTCTTAAGCCACAGTAAAGAGGAACAGTCTTCCATTGCTAAAAAAACCACTGCATTAAAGAATGACCAATTCCTCATTTCTGCTTTTGACTAGGCAGTGACTCCGCAAAGAAAAAAAGGCTAACTTAACTTCCCTGACAGTTTCCAAACGGGCACTGAGAAAGTGATACTAAGTAGCTCCCAAATGGGAAAATATGAAGTTATAAATTTGAAAAAGCACCATCATTTTAATAAAAATAACTAGGAAGAGGAGAAAGCTATAAAACTATTGATTCCTGGAAGCATCAGTCTATATGGCATTCAGGGACTACTGCAGATCTACAGACTGACCCAGGTAGACACACACCACAGGGGTTGACAAACACAGGAAATACTCCTGGATGCTCATAACACTTCTGAAATAACCTGCTAGGAATACTGATGCAAGCAAGAAATGGCTTCTCTACATTACATCTTGCTTGGCAATTCTTACTTTCCAAATCTGGCACACTGAGTGAATTAAAACTAAAAAGTTACTGAAAGGTTTTGCAGACTTCCAGAAGCTTAATAAAACAGCCGTTTAGAAAGTCTCCCTTGCAACTGAAACATGTCTGTGAAATGCTATCAAGGTTACTGTTATTTGCCATCACCACCAAAACTCGTCTGTTTCTATTGTTCCTACAGATTTGCAAACACCTCTCCCGTATTCTTGGTGTCCAATCTTCTCTTCAATACATATTTGATTACACCTTTTTCTTTTGCAGGGTATCTGCTCAAAAACCCACACAAAGAGCAGAGTAGAAATGTCCTCAAGGTTTCTTACGTAGCTCTTTACTAAAGGGAACAAGACCAGAGACCTGTAAGAAAAGCCTGTATGCAGTGCTGGTTGTGAAACAAAAGCAGTAACATTCAGAAAATCATGGATTCCCATGAAAATGGCACCCTGCTGCTGGATCACACGCTTCAGTCACTCATGGCATGCTGCTGCCTGGGGAGCTGTGCTGCTGCCAGGAAAATGACTTGCAAAGGGATGGAAAAAATGTAGGAGTTTTATTTTGAGTACACAAACAACTGACTTCTCAATTATTTTGGCTTCCTTCAGATAAGGTTTCTGTTTGGCATGACAGAGATGAGCCAGCAGGCACAGATCATCTCTGCTGCAGAAGGGGAAACCCGTGGAGTTGCACTCAGAGGCAGCTCTGGGGGTGGTGCTGGCAAACACCCACTCCAACCAAATGGATATGGGAATTCCTTTCCACCCCCCAGCACACGGGAAGAATTATATTACAGAAAATTACAGTTTAAAAGATGCATGCTGGAGGTCTCTTGCTTAGTAAGACTTATTCAAAATGTATAGAAAACACCCTCCCCGCAAAAGAAATACTGTAAAAGGGAACTATTTTTAACTTCATTATAATGAAGGAAGATGAAATTTTAATCACAGGCATGGAAGCTGGCTTTTGCCTTAAGAATAGTAATAATTACCAGATTTCATTCAATATGAGCAAACAGAAGACAGCAATTTGAAATGGCCAAATTACCATTAACTTTTTACTTGCAATATCACTCAGTTAAGACAAAAAAGGGAATGAGAAAATGAATCATTTAAAACACTCAATACGTGGCCTATAGACTATAAACTCAATACGTGGCCTATAGACATAATTAAAACCAAGCCATTGTAGCAGACTATTCATTAGACCTCAGTCAAGGAAGATGTTTAAGAAGACACCAGTAGTATATCTCAAACAGAAAAATGACAAAACCAGACATCTCTCAATTGAAGAATTACAAAACTCAACGTTTCTCAAAGTCATTTAAGGAAAATTAAAAGTTAAGGAAAATTCCCGGATGTCAGGACTAAAAGAAAATAGAATAGAGCAAGCCCTTAAAAAGGCAAAGACAAAGTGAACAGTGTAGAAAAGGATATTGTTTTGTAAAAGACATAGGATGATTACAAAGTATCTCTTCAGAAATTCCTAGGGGTCATTTGAGATTTTGGGTGAGCTGTTTTTCAGTCCACAAGGAATTGATTTAATGAACATATGCCAAAAAAGTGTTAATCAGCATTTTAATAAGCACCCAACACATTTAGGAGAGCTGTCTCTGAACACATTTTATTTGATGTTTTTTTCAAAAATTGCCAAAATAAAATGGAAATTCAAGAAGCCTTAAGACATTGCTAAAAATGGGCTGATATTTTAAAACATCAAGCTGCCTGTTCTAGGTACCCATATGTCCATTAACCTTCCACCAACTCCGAGCCAAAAAACCAGTAAAGCTGATAGGACTCTATTAATAAAATATTCAAGGGTTGAGATATAATTAATGACAGTCAACAGTTCTGGGAAAATTAGTTTTTAGCATCAAACAGGTTTAATTCTGAGATGAAACTGAGTTTCATCTTAATTCTCTGATGAAATAAGTTTTCCTGATAAAAGCAACTTTGAAAAGATAGTAAACTTTCATGGTGTACTTTGGTTTTTGTGTACAAGACACCAACATAACCGGTGGCATAAAGTTTCATTAGAACGCGGACTGCCAAAGATGAACAACTATTCAGATGATGCATCTTCAAGAGCAAATGAGGGGAACTATTAATTAAATAGTTATAGCTCCTATGGGGTCTGCCACAATCTGAACTATGCCTGGCACTTTTCATATTTATTGAATATAAAAATATAAATCAAGCGCTGGTAATTACCGTGGATAAGCACAGGAGTGGCAGATAACTACAGGTAATCACACAGACAACACATGACATCATTTGCATGATAACGATGCTTTCCGGTGAATTATTTTTTATCACAAGGAAAGCTAATCTATTAAGAAAGAGGGAGGGAAAAGTGCATCTCCATGGGAACAACCATTTGCTTGAGTGATACAAGTATGAAAGGGGGGTGCAGGTACATCAGTGGAAGCAGCTGTGAGCCTGCTGCTTCTCTCCCGAGACTTCACAAGATTCATGATTCATTATTGACAGACTATTAAGTGACTCTTTGTTGTTTTATTTTGTTTTTTGTTTGTTTGTTTTTTTTTTTTTTTTTAAGTTCAGTATCTGGTATTTTGGCAGTAGCTTCAAAATGCAAGTTGGAAACAGATTTGGTTTAAGGATTAATACTCATGACCACCATTCCCAACTGTGCTGGGTTAGGAGGTATTTTAATGAGAATTTTCTTGTGATCCCTGGAGAGGCAAGCACAATGATACATTAGACATATTTGTATAAAGAGAACTTAAGAACTTGCTTCACTGGCGAAGCAAAACTTTGAAAAGCCATTTCACTAGATGAAGGATCAGTCTTGCAATTTGCAAGTCTTTGTTTAAGAAGAGGGAGTGCATTTTTGATGGCATCTCAAAACAATGGATCCTCTAAGGAAGGGCACACGCTCTGCTTGTACTGAATGGGAAATTACTGTACAGCAAGACAGGAAAGGCTTAAAGACTATAGTTTAGTTGAGGACTCTGATTCAGGAAAGGTAAAAAAAGTTGCACAGATACATGGTGCACAGCACATACATGTTTCTTTATGGTAAGGAGTTCACAGCACCTAACTATTGAAAAAGAATACTCTTAAGCACCAGCTCTTTTTGGTGGATGTTAAGAACATTCTGAATTGGTTTGTGAGTTAGTTATGCCTTAGGCAGTTTCTCACTGTCACAGGATGTATGAGCTTAAAAGAGCATGAGAGGTGCTTAATACGCTGGATGCTCACCAGGTAAGTGTGGTCACAGCACACAAAAAGCCAGACTCCATCATTAGGCACTTTCTGCCTCAGCTGAGCAAACACAAAGAGAAAACATTAGAAAGGGAACAGGGAACTTGTGTAACAGCGCTTCAGAACTTAAAAACCCACGCAGGTGTGTGCAAAGGGCTGAGGCTTGGAAGATGTGACATCTAAGGATGGCTCAGCCATGAAACCACCAAACTTTTTTCTCACACCTCTTCATCATTCACCACCAGAGTGAAGGGAAGCATCCAGCATCATGCAGCTTTGTTAAGACAGAAAATAAACACACATATAGGCCAGGACACACCTTTACTCCTTCACTTAAACAGATTTCTGTTGGACATAAATAAAAATGTGTTTACATCTAGCAAATATTGCCCTCATTTTACATGAACACTTGAAATATTACTACAAAAGGATTGCAACCCTTTTCTAAGGTATCTTTCAGACAAAATACATACATTAAATTTATGTTCTAAACAACACACATCTATATAAAAGGAGCTTAATGTCACAACCAGGACTTTGATTTTAACCACACAAATCTTTGAAAAGGCATAATCACATTTCCTGGCACTGTAATCAGTATAATCCAAGAGTATCTGTAGAAAGGACTATGGTACTAAATATTACCATGGTAAATTTTATGATAACTCTGTTTGCCTGCCACCCAACCCCTAGTCCCCAATTTTCACGTACTTTTGGCAACTCAGCAGTGGAAGATTGGTAATGAAGGAGTGACTAAGAAACCAAACCTGTTAGAAACAACATTGGCACAGGATAATCCCACATAAACTACTGCCATATTATTTTTAAGTGAACCTTTTAACCTTCAAATAAGTCCAATCCCGAATCCTAATTTTTCTATTTAAGAGTAATTTTGTACAAGAGTCTGCAACAGAACAAATTTGCCCTATGTAACGCTTCATAAAACACAGGCAAAAAACTAAAACAGAAGCAAAAGAAAACCCCTCAAAACACTTTTAATGTTCGTGTTTCTGTTTTATTCATAACATCCTAAAATACCACTAGTAGGTTTTCCTGGCATAAAACAACAAGTTATCACTATGTTTCTAACCTTTTCTAGCCATATGCAAAGCCCTTTTTAATCAGTCCCTAAAAATCAAAGAAAAAAAAAAACATTTCACTTGACTTTCAAGTAGATTTCTTTAAAATACACACAAAATTTTTATAAGCTAGATTATTTTATATGTATGAGATACTGTTGTGAAGACTTGATGTGCAAGTATAAAATAGAATATATATTTAAGGACTTGAAAGTTGACAGAACTCAGACCACAGAAACTTAACCCCTCTGTACATAGCCAAACCGTAAAGTCCCATTGATAAAGTGATTTAGCTTTGGCTATGATACCTATGCTGAACAATCCAGTTTACATCCTTCATCTTTCAAGTGAGAGGAGTTGGCAAGAAAGGAGAGGATTCAGCAGTTGATATGTGTATGAAACTCACAGTTCTTCAGCCACTAAAAACACACAGCCTTTGACAAACTGGAACAAAAGTAACATCTTTTTCTTCTGGATGTGATGCGAGAAAACACATTACAGATTTTCATACGTGATTCCCCACCCACATCCTCTCTGTCCCTCCCTCCCTCAATCATCTATCCATCATGTCACCTCAAACTAAGCATAAAGACAATCCAAACGCGCGTGTTAAAAAAATATTTGCATCCACATTGCATTCCCAACCTGAATCTTGTCAAGTCTACTAAATTTATTCAAAAATACAAAAGGACTTACCCAATGTGTCTTTTAGATTTTTAACCAGAGAACCTTTCTTCAAGCTGTTTTTTCGCTCCACGTAATTTGATGGCACGTATCCCGTTTTGTTGGCCGCGTTTCTTACCCTCCACCATGTCTTAGAATCATCTAATAGCCAAAGACGCTCATTTTTCTTGATGTCAAGTTCTTGGTCCTGCTGTGCAGTGTAATCCCACTTTGCAATAACAATAACTTCTTCTGTCATCTTTCATGGAGTCCTTCTGCAACAAGATATTAAAACATAATTTACTGAGGATAATGTCATATAGTTCTTACTCATTTTTTCCTTTGAATTCTTCTAAAATAAGCAAGAAAAAGGCTAGGGGAAAATGAGAATGCCATATAGGGAAACCCCCTCATTTAAGAATAAGGGAAGTCAGAATAACTTTTCTTGGTTTTTCAGCCACTAAAATGTAGCAACATCTTGACAGTAAATTCTTGTCATAATGTATTACATTCACTTCCTCTGAATGTATATAAAATATTATATGGATATATATTAACAGAAGTTTATAAAATCTGTTTAATTTTTGCATATAGCATTATAAAAGTATCCCACATGTGGCATTCCAAATTCTGATACTAATATCACATATATAAGTTTTCTGCATTTAAACGAAGTTGTCCATCTTTATTTAGTAGAAAGTTAAGAAATAATTCAAGAAGTAATGCAATCCAGCAGGGAAATCTGCCTTCAGTAAGAGGGTACTGGCTTTAGCAAGCCTTTGTTCACCGTTTTGTGCAGGCAGCATAAAACCGCCTTTAAGAGTCTTCCCTCTTTGTTCCCAGGGAGATCCCAGCTCAGCACAGTCCTGCACCAGGCATTAGTCAGTGGGGTGGAAAAGAACACCCACTGGATTTCACTTCTTCCCTACCTGAAACATATCCAGAGTTCCATTAAGACTGAATGAGTTGTCTTTCTCTCACTTACCTCTAAGAACAATGATCTTTTCCAAAGCTATTTGCTAGCTGCACAAAGGCAGCTGCATGCCTCCACGTTTTCCTACGCATCCCAGCACTTACCAGGAACAATGTGAGGCAGCACAATAGCGTGCAAGGAAAAGTCCAACGCTAGCACCAATGACATTCAAATATGTTATAATGCCAACCAACACATGTTGATTTTACCCTCTAAATTCTGAGAAGTCACCTAAAATGTTCTAATTGCTGCCGTGGGGATTGGGGGAGAGGGAAGCGGAGGAGGACAGAGAGAGGAGGAGGTGAGAACATATTTGAAAATCAATGTAGCAGATTTTGGTTTTTTAAATATAAGGTGTATATTTCATTTAAGCTACAGATTAGTGGAAAAAGACACAAAAATACTTCAAACTATTAATGTCCAACGATCCTGTAATATTTGACGTTGATGCCTAGGTCTTGGAAGTCTTCAAGCCTATCTTCTCTCCTCCCTATACCTAGTAGTTTATGTGACAGAAAGGTAACTAAAAACAAAACTTCATTCAGAAATTCTGTTCAGCATGTAAGTTATATCACCTAAATTCCCAAAGGGATCCTTCTGCAGTCTGTAACTACACACACAAACTTCCCCCTTTAGCTACAGTACAAACTGTGAAAACTACATGCCAGACAACCCAGCTTATTTACACTATGAAAAATAAGTGCTTTCCTTATTTAATCTATAATCATAAAACATAACAGTGGACCCTATTATAAATTAATAGCCTCCTCTTATAATGAATTTTGTTTCCAGGAGAACATCATATAGACATGAGCTGTGGTTGCTAAACCATTTGACAGCAAAGCCCTGGCAAGCACCAGCGAAATCACCCCTGATGGCCAAGGCAGGATATGATTTTTGAAAATCTGAATCTGAGTTGAACAGGTTTAAGTTCTCATTTTCCAGTCAAAAACAAGAAGGAACATACAACAATTAAAACATTATTCAAACATGCATTTTAATGGCTGAGGTCCCCAAGACGAATTTAAAAAGGAGCTAAGATGCTTTGAAGAACTGAGAAGCACAATCCTTACAGCTCAAACAGGCTGTGACTTATGCAGTGGAACTGGTACTTTTACAAGAAATAAGTCAGTAACCATTTAACCATTTTTTCCCCCTAAAATAATAATCCCATCTGACAATGACAGAGAAGAGCCTGAACTTTGGACCCCAGTCTCCAATAAACCACCCTGCTTTCTGACTGACATAAAATGGACAGAGAGCCTACAGGTCGATAAGCTGATGTAGCCACAGGGGACTGCAATCAAACATGTTCTGGAGGCTGGTGTTGTCAATATAATCTATCTATCCAATTTAGGTTGGTTTATTTTATCTCAGCAATTGTAAAATGCTCAATTCTTACTATTCCTGGGGACATGGAGAACGTGAAGAAATAGGACACCATCAGTGCAGTTTGTTGGTGTTGCCACTACATACACTCCCCTTCTAAAAAAGATTATTTTGACAATACAAGCAAGTTAAAATGATCACTATTACAGCATATTAATAATAATAAAAAAAAATCACATTACGAATAATATTTGAGTAGTGACTGGTGGAAAACTATTAAACTCTTCCTATACCTCTTAAGAAAAAAAGAATTTGAATTGACCCCTACTGTAACAGTAATCAAGCCTTTCCCCATGGTTTTGGGCAAGGACAGACGCACAGGAAGAAACTATTTACTAGGGCTGACAACATCAACCATGGTCCTCTGAAACTCAACAGGGTGCTCAAACCTACTCAATTTCTTAAATTCCCATAGTGTAAACATGTAAAACTGTCACTATGCCTGAGAATGATGTCATTTCATAAGCAGACCCTTGCATGATGCAATTTTGGCAGAAGTATTCTGGTATAGAGAAGCCAAGTTTCCTGAGCACCATTCTCACACATAACCCCTTTCAGTTCAGGTTTTACTAAGTGTTTAGTGGCACAAGCTTTCCTTCCCAAGTGGAGACAGGATTTAGAGTTAAAATGCATAATGTAATTGCAACTAAACATTTGTCCATTTAAAGCTGTGTACATGTGTGTACAATTTAGTTGTGTTGGGTTATATTTTACTTTAAGGTTTTTCCTTTGGGTGAGTGAATTTTGTTTTGTGTTTTGGGGTTATTTGCTTGTTTTGATTTATTTTGTTTGTTTTTAATGTGGGGAAATACATGGAAGTTTTTAAAATTATTTTCTTAGGATTACATCATCAGACTGTCTCCATCAAGGACAATATGGCTCTTCCTGTGACATCTGCAGAGCTAAGATTTCCTAGAACGTAAAAAAGGACACATACGATTCCCAAAAGGGGGGCTGTAGAATTAATAGTTGTGAAATACTTCGGCCAACACAGCCACGTGCCAAATAAAAGATTTTAAGCAGACAACATAACGAGATTTGGGGGAAAATGAAAAGAAAACACAATCTCTCAAAGCATCTGAGAGTACCAGAAAAACTTGACACGGACTGAGAGCATGAAATTTCTTTAGTGTAACTGCTTGCATACTACAAAAAAAAAAAGGATACCACAGTTCCAAAAGATTTTGATGGCAACATAAGATTCCTTCACATGAAGAAAATGAAAATCCATTACAGCTAAAAGTGTACAACTTTCTGGAAAGTTCCTTCTCAAAAAGCTCAGAAATCCTAGTGCTGAAATACTGAGTTGTCTTCTCCTACCTAACAGGACAACATTCCACACTTTAAAAAGCACCAGTGAAAAGCTCTGAAATACTTTTGCAAGGAACTCTAACAGCCTTTTCTCCATACAACCCATGAAATGCAATAGTCTTTTCTCCATACAATATTGTTTCACATGACCCTGGCTTTTACCTTACCATATCAAGAAGACATTTGCTTTACTTCTATGGCAATCCAACCTTAAAACCCAAAAACATGACATGACATTAAATGAGAGCAAACAGAACTCCACAACCCAGACCTTCAAAAGCTAATTCTCAAAATACCAACACACAACTCCAACTCCTTTTAAACCCAACAATTCCTTCACTGCTATCAGTCTTAAAAAACTAATTCATTTTACCAACAGTGTATTTTTGCTGAAATGTTAAAACTAATATAGTTTAGATAGAGCTCATCTATTTTCAGCCACTTTGTTACTTCCCTTTAGCTTAGGTTTTGTTAGGAAAGGAGTCCTATCTTCAGTGGAAGCTGCCCTACTGCAGAAGCAAACATGAAAATTTTTCTACACAAAATTGTCCTTGGGAGAGAGGGCAAAAACTGAAAAATTGCCCAGCCAAGAAGGCAATAAACAAAAACTCAGCCAAGACAGTTATGCTCGTACTGAAAGTCTAATCAGGCAGGTGAGGAACATGAACTTATAACCATATGGCAGAATAAATGCAGACATTGGTGGAATATCTAGTACTGTAAGAGTAGACACAGTTCTGAATGACTTTATGAGATGAAAGTTCAGAAAGGAAAAGGTTATGTTCAATAACCTATCAACAATCCAACAACTTAGCAATGACAGGGAAAAAAACTAAACAAAGAAACACCCATGCCATTTTAAAGCCCTGCTTAAAACTGAACCATGCAAGTAGTATTTGAGATGATGGAAACTTAAACATAGAGGAACTTAAGAGAATTTGCTCCAACAAGCTTTTAAGTCTGCTAGTGATTCTTCCTGTGAAAGATTTAGTCATCTGGTGTCATTTTAAATACCAAAATACGAAGAACTGTTATGCAGATCTCATTCTCTTTTTACCAGGCTGGGATTTCAATCCTCACTCTCTTCCCCTCCCCATACAGGACGAATGCATTTCTCCCACAATGACAAATAGGATAGGACCTTTACCCTCATGCCACCTGAACTGGAATCCTCTCCTACAGACTGACACAAGCTAACACTATGACTAGTTTAATGCCCTGGTCCAGTGGGTAGAAAAGCAGCATCTTTTCTTGCCCTCAAGAGGAACCCTCACAGTAATGTCAGGGTTAGTTAGGACAGTGCAAACAGAAGGTAAAGATGCAGTGAGAAAGGAAGCAGTTGCTCTCCCTGTTCACAATTAGTTTTGCAAAAACGAATATGACTGAAAAATGACTGACAGTAATAACTGAAATTTAATCCCTCACCAAGGGAACAAGCAAAAATTCTAATAATAGGCAGTGCCAATTGATATAATAGACTGTTCTGGAACTGGATGTCTTCCTAAGACACACTGAAAGAAAGGGACAGAATTGATGCAGAGGCTTGTACATGACACTGGTGTACATAAAACACCTAATTGCTACACCATATTAAGTAAAATAAAATTACTATATGATGTTTGGTTAATTACATGGGAAGAATGGAAAACTAACTAATGATGTATCACGGTTTTCTCTAAGATTTGGAGGCTGAACAACCTCTCCTCCTGTCCCCAAACCCTGAAAAATCAAAATGCATTTTGAACCATGCAGCATTTGTTGCTGACAGGCCAGCTATCCGGTGTCCACCTGGTTAATCTTTCATCAACTATAGCAAATAGGCAATACTCACTCCTCTAAGGTAATATAGTTGCAGAAAATAAATTTTAAAAAAAGTCTATGCTCATACAGATTTGTGTCATAGTACCTGGATGTGCTTACTGTATTCTGCAATTAATAACTTCTATTCGATCACTTCATCTGAAGTACAATCTACATCTGAAACTTTCTTGTTTATGATGACACAACCTCTGGTTAGTCTGCCTACAATTTCAGGAAATTTGAAATTTTGTTTTCACCTACAGTTTTTGTCTTTGTTGCACATGTGGGTGTGTGGTTAGTTTCCTTGCATCAGCCTAGATGAATGGTTCTGACATACAGAAAGATTAAAAAAAAACATCTTTACATTTGAAATTGTTTTGTTCAGTTCTTGAGGACCAGTAAACACTAACACAAAGACAGAAGTCAGAAGGCATTAAAAAGAACCAGTAATGTGAATTCAAATAAACAATTGTGAAAAAGAATACACCTTTTGGATATACTTTCAGCTATTTCCAGTGAAACATCATTGAAGAAACAGGAAAATATTATCTCCTTCATTCAAAGGCCAAAGTTAATCTAAACCAAGGAAGACATATTTCTAATGATTGTTACAAGGAAACCTCAAAATGAGGTTTAAAAAGAGTAAACAAACTCACCCAACTTATAATCAGTTGTTAAAATTATAACCTTTGTTATAATCAGTAAAACCCTTTCCATGCTTTGTTACTTGGGCCATTTGCTGGTGCTTGGACAAATAGAGATGGATCACACAAAGCCACTTGGTCTAACTGCTTTTGCAGTTTAACACTTTAATACTTCATATAATGTATGTCAATCCACCTCAGGAGACACATTTCTTTGGAAAGAGGTCACTGCATCAAAAAGTGCTCTAAGACTACTATCTCTCTCTTTTAAAGGAAGTAAACTAAACAGCTGTAGTGAACAAGCATTCATCACCCAGCTACGTGGTTCTGAGGTGTCAAACCAACACCTGAGCAAAAAAACCCCCTACACCCAGGCAACCTAAAATAGTTGACTGTTTTAGCACAAGCTTGACAATTAATTTGGGCTATTTCACTATTAGGTCGCATTAGGATGCACTGATTACAGAACTAAAAGTGATAGCTGAGTAAGTGCAAGTAATTATAATCTAATTTACTTTGATGTGCAAACTGAAGACACAGTCACAATCAATAGATGCTGCTGTCTGTATTTTAGGGGGTCAGTTTTCCAAAGCTGAAAGCAAAGATGAGTAGAAGGCTGTAAAAAATAAATGTGAAAAAAGCTGTAAATAAACTAATCCACTGTAAATAAACTAATGCATTGTAAAGGAGGAATGTTTTATTACAATTTGCAACCTACTCTCACAATTTAGCATTTACAAAAGAAGAACTGGTTAAAAAAATAATCTGTTAAAAAAGTGAGGTAAAAAGCTCTAGAGGTTTTCTGTGTCCCCCCCCCCCCCCCCTGATCCTTTCTGTGAAAAGGAAAAACTGATAGCAATAAGCTCAAGTCCAGAAATGCAAACTGAAAGTATTGAAAGTAAAATTCAGCTCATCAAGAACTATAAAAAAGGTATTAAAACTGCATTGGAATAATTTAAATATTAGCAGAAGAATAAGTACAGAATCAGATAGAATATCGACTGCACATGATGCAGGAAAAAAATTTAATACTTTAATATATGTAATTTTTACATATGGGATTATTTTACAGAGACAACCATTTCCTTCTTTTAATTAGCTAGCATGTAAGAGTAATAGGAAAAATTAAAACAGTCTTAATGTTCAAATGCACCCTAAAATATCAGAAATATTCACAAAGCTATTATAGCTTTAGCTATTCACTAAATTTTTTTTCCACTTCTTTTGAGATCCTGTTTTAGGTCTAGCCATCCACTCAAAGCTGGACAGATTTAACAATGAGCTGAGGGATAGCCCCAGCTGCAGTGTAGGAGCAACTCTAAGGCAGGCTCAGTAGGTGCCATGAGCTTCGCTGGCAGCACCAGGAGATTTGCTCTAAAGCGCAAAAAGTGCTTGGTTTCCTTTCCAGTCACTTAGGGGGAAAAAAAATTTAAAAAACAACCAGAAAGGCATAATTATAGATGCAAGGGTGAGGGCAATCCAGGCCAGTGCAACACTTAACAGAACCAGAGGTGCTATGGCCCGTGCACCCAGGCAGGACAGCCCTGCCCCAGACTCCTTCTACAGGCTCCAAAAGCATAGGGCTTTTAGATGACACTTCTTGCTAACATAACTGGGCGGTGTATCTCCAAAAAAAAAGTGAAGGATCACTCATAATTAACCAGTAATTTAGAGCTATACTAACCCTTGACCTTGCTACCTACACACCTAAGACCCCTTGGCGTGGCCTGCCATTGTTTATGGGCACAGCGATGCGAGGGCTGGGGTTGGTTTCTGCAGCCAAATGCCTTTGACAGCTGCTAGGCAGGGCTGGCCTCTCCCAGCCCCACAACATATCTGATACCCAAATCTCTAATTCAGCTGCAGCTACGTGCCGGTACCTTGTACCTCACATTGCAGAACAACTGCAAACAGGAAACCTCAACAGTGGTTTAGTTGTAACGAATTTCTGCATAGCTCCAATAAAGCACAGAGCTTAAGCACACTTTTTTTGTCTTGTAAGTGGTTCAGAAGCCTTTTTAAAAGACAAAGAAATAAAGGAGAATACATGTTAGAAACACCCAGAAATACACCCTTCCTGCTAAGGAGTCAGTACAGCATTTTATCATTCATCAAAAACAAAATCTTTGTGTGTTTATCTAAAAATGCATAAAAAATGTTTGTAAAAAAATTTCCCATCCAAAGTTTTCATGATGTCCATCACACGAATGAGCCTGCTCACGTGAAATAAGCAAGCAGAGATTGCTTCAAATGATCTCTTAAAATGTAAACTCAACATTTAAGGAGAAGGAATAGCTTTAAACAAAAAGGCTGAATCTCCTCAGCAAGACCCACTTGTTTTGTTTGCAGTCCAGATTCTTAGTGATGTCAATATCCGATGGCTGCAGCTTTTTCCAGCTGTCCAAGCTCCACTTCACCAGGAAGGTGTAGCACAAATGTCTGTTGTAAAGGACTGGTGGGGATGCCCTCAAAAGAAGAGGGTGCCAAACACAATGAATGCAGTGAGGGCAATTTTCCAGCTCACATTTTTTCTTCCTTTCTTGAAAGCCGAAGTCACCTCGCAGTCACAGCTGCCCATTATTCAGACTAATGCAGCTTCATAATTTGAGGCATACAGTGTTGAAAGTTTTAAGAAGAAACTCAACATAAGACTTCGGAAAAAATCAAATAGAAATAAAATTGCTAATGGTTATGTGAGAAAGTGGCTTCATCAAATGCAAGCCCTACCTGGCCAATTTAGTGGCCTCCTGTGATGTAGTGAATACGACTGTGAATAAGGGAATGGCTACAGATGTTGTCTGTCTGGAGCCCACTAAGGCCTTTGACACAGTTCCCCACAACATCCTTCTCTCTACATTGGAGAGATAGGGATTTGATACATAGATTACTCAGTGGATGAGGAATTGGCTGGATGGTCACATCCAGAGGGTATTTGGACACTGATCAATGGCTCAGTGTCTGGATGGAGATCAGTGGCAAGCGCAGTCCATCCTGGGACCAGCACTGTGCAGTGTCTCTCTCCATCAGTGGCACAGATGGGGGAATTGAGCGCATACGCGGTGAGTCTACATATAACTCCAAACTACAGCAGACAAAACTGAAGGATGGGAGAGAAACCCTATAGAGAAGGACTGTGGAACATTGGTAGATGAAAGCCTGGACACGACCCAGCAAGGTCCACTTGAAGCCCAGAAAGCGAAATGCATCTTCGTATGGCTCAAAAGCAGTGTGGCCAGAAGGTCAAAGGTCAAAGGTGCTTCTGGCCCTTTGCTCTGCTCTGGTGAGACCCTGCCCAGAATACTGCATCCAGATGTGGGGCCCTCAGCACAGAAAGACATGGACTTGTTGGAATAGGTCCAAAGGAGGGCCACCAAGATGGTCAGTGGGCTGGAACACCCTTTCCACGAAGACAGGCTCAGAGAGTTGGGGTTGCTCAGCCTGGAGCAGAGACTACCTTATAAAATCTTCCAGTATATAAAGGCAGTCTGTAAGAAAGATGAGGACAGACTTTTTAGCAGGGTCTGTTGAGATAGGAACAAGGGGTAATGATTTTAAACTAAAACACAGTAGATTTAGACTAGATATAAGGAAGAAATTTTTTTTGCAATGAGAGTGGTGAAACACTGGAACAGGCTGCCCAGAGATGTGTAAGATGCTCCACACCTGGAAATATTCTGGGTCAGATTAGATAGGGCTCTGAGCAATCTGATCTACTTGAAGATGTCCCTCCTCCCGGCAGGAGGGGTTGGACTAGATGGCCTTTAAAGGTCCCTTCCAGCCCTAAATATTTTATGATTCTATGAAAAGTAGCAGACACTTTAGGCTGCTAACTGTCTGGTGGCACAAAGAGAAAGCCATCCAGGCTGTTATAAGGTAGGCTGCTGCAACATCAGAAGAACACAAATCTGAGTTCTGGCCTACTAATCACGCAATATCGCTCTGATTTTATGTGCTATTCACTCTTGTTTCATGTTGTGACTTTCACACAAGCTAACCCTCCCAATTCAATATTTTTTAAGGTTTTCATTAGCAATACTGCTATACCACAAAATTTTCTCATCAGGTGCCCTTCAAGATACAAACGCTTAATCAATGTGGCAGACTTTAAAACACATAATACTAAGTACAATCTTTTCTATTTACTTGATAAGTGCTCTGCTGTTTCAGGCAGCTGAGATTTTAAAATTCTTTTGATGTTTTACTTGAAAAGGCTATTTCTATAGTCATTTTATGGAACAGTATGCCTGTTATGAAGTAGGCAGTGTTCATTTTCAGCTTTTGACAGATGACTTAAATTTAAAGTTCTATTTCAAAGGACAAAAAGCTGGTATTTTACAGGAAAAAGCAGCTCATATTACAGTTACACAGTACTCGCTACAAGCCTTATAACTTACCTATGCTTAGAAGATAGATATAGTAATAAAAATTACAGAGAAAACACTTCAGCACATCTTTAACTAAGCTTAGTATAGTCACCAACAGACAAGGCAAAGGGCTTGTAAGAAAAACCTAGCTCAAATCTTTCCATAAATATGGGATGACAACCTTAAGGGATTAAGAAAACCAAGCAAACATTTCATTTTGTTTGGGGCATGTCTTGTTTTTAAGAAACGTGTATCTGTATGTCATTCAGAAAACAGGACAAAGATTAACAGACACTACTGGCAACCTTCTAGAGACCAAGCAAAAAAAAAAATCCAAAAAACAACAGTAAGAGAGGATTTTTGTAGTTAGATGATTTTTACTGTTTCATCTGAGACAGTATTTTTGGAAGAAGGTATTTCCCTGTATCTTAAAGATTATACATCTTTTCTTGCCCTTTTATCATATACTTAACAGAAAACACAAGGAATGTGAACTATCATCTTTGTTGATTTTAATTTGTTCAAAGATGAGAAAAAAATAATAATGTCTGAATATAAAGCAACTCCCATGACAGACAGCTGGCTAATATCCCTCTTCCTAGCAAGCCTTTCCTCCAGCCTTGACCCTCCCTGTGCTTGTGCCATCTGCCCTCAACCTGCCTTTCCTGCACCTGCTGCTGCAATCCCCAGCAGCAGGCAGGGCTCAGGCAAGTACAGCCAGCAGCTGCAGGTTTTTTTCTGCCTCCCTCAGCCACCTAAGCCCCTACTAGCGCAAAAAGTCTTCTTGCTTTATTTTGAAGGCAATCAAGAGCAATGGTACACTCTAGACAGCAGTGGGAAAACTCACACTGTGCAGAGAGAACATCTTCAGACCTTCTGACTACACGAGACAAACAGGAAGGTGGCAGCTTTTTTGGCAGCCATTTTTCTTGGCTGCAGAGTAAACACAACAGAATCTCAAACTGCCTCACATTTAGATATAGCAAGAGGGCCAGAAAAGAGCATTGGCTCACCTTTTCCTGAATTCTTTTAAGAGCAGTTCCAGAAAAATGATGCAGTTAATAAACTCTGCAGCCCTATTTGGAAGAGAGACCTCATCTCTCCTCTACAACAGCAGCAATGATTAATGACCTCATCTCTGCATTGGTTTATGGGTGTTTCGGTGTTTCTGCAAAGTCAGAGACACAGATAAGCTTAATGTTTGTTGCTGTTGTTCTGGATGGCTCTCTCCCCACTCCTCCCGGCAGACAGCATTGAAGTTTACCTCTCTATTCAGAAACACATGAAACCAAAAACAAACAAGATAAAAGAGAAGGGAAAATCCAGTAAGAATAAAACATACCTTAGGTGTCTACATTAAGACAAAATTACAAATCATTTCACACGTAACAACCTCTCCACAGTTCGGTACAAAAACAGAGTAGGAGGAAGCCAAGCACACAAGGTCAGGAAAAAAAAAAACCTCAGATGCTCTAGTGAGAGGACATTTAGGTAAACTTAGCTATATGACAGACTGGTGATACATGCTCTGTGAAAGAACAAATTAAGTTTACCCCTGTTCACAGACTTTCATCCTTACTATCAACAAACCTTCCCTCTCGAAATTAAACCAGCCAGCCACCCAGGACATGGTGAACACCATGAGGTTTCATAAAGGAGACATCCTTGAATTTCTCTCAAGATTCCAAATAAAGTGTTTGAAAGATTTGCATCCATTCCTGCTTCTTTTCCCATAGCTCAAACATTCAATGGTCTGCAGGAGCTATACTTCACTGGAAGTATTAGTACATTTATGTGTTGTATAAACAAAGAACAGTCCTCAGACATAAGAAGTTTAACCTTGATCTCACACAGAAGGACAAAGCTCAGAATCACTGTGGATTGCTACGTTTTACTGCTAATCCCTTGAAACACCGCTACCTACTTTTCAAGGGATTTCACTTTAAACTGTCTATAAAATGCTGAAAATAAAACTGAACCGCTGACCTTCTGTTCCCCAATGGAAAAATCATATATTCACTTTTTAACTAGAAAGAGGAAGAGATGTTTGTTCAGTTCAAAAACCCATTTATTTCCAAAGTTTTTAAGGGAAAAAATATATATTGTCCATTCACTGTAGTCTTAAGCAATTTATCATTTGCTTTTCCAAAAATCGCTCCATCAGTCTACCACGTAACCAGTAGGAAAATGATAAAACAATTTTAATTGCTGTAATATTTTAAAACTTTGTAGTTCACAGAGTACTAGGTAATTTAAGGGTCCTGTCAGACTCTGTTCCTGTAAACTTTCCAGTTTACTGTTGTTTTGAACGCGGAATAAATTCTTAGACTTATGGATTTTCTTACCAAGTCACATGGACCAAAATTTTCATCCAATATGAAAGGGTGCATGTAGCAGTGGGGGGAAAAAAAAAAAAGAGACTTCTCAATTTAAATCTCAAGGCAAAGTTCCAAAGCTGAATTGGGGTTAATGATTTATCCTATCTAGGAGAGTTTCTCAGGCAAAAATCTGCTTTCTAGAAGCAGGGTCTTTGAATAGAACAGGTTAAAAAAAAAAAATCACTGGACATAAGATATCATTCTTGATTTTGTGCTTATGCATGTAAGCAAAGAGGCAGCTTGAAAGATGCAGTGTTAGATTTCATTAAGAGACAGCTAATAGTGTTAAATTTATTCCTGTATAAATCTGTACATCTTCCTGAAAAAGACTGGAACATGAGATACTCAGAAAGCCATGCTTTTAATTTCCTGATAGGACATGTACCCAGCGAAAGCATAATTTAAATAAAGAAACACTCTTGGATCTTTCATGAGATGTGAGTGAATGCTGAAGCTTCACAAGTCTCTTGCCAGTCACACTGACTGCTGTGCTAACCAAGAAAGTATAAGCCTAGGCAGGAAATGGCTTAAAATTATTTATTCTTCCATCTAACAGAAATGGAGTAAATACAGGAATCCTCTCTTACTGCTCCCAAAACACAAATGCAGAGGCAACACTATCCCTCAAACTTTCCCAAACAAAACAGGTTTCAAAATGACTTGTCCTATAATTTTTACAGAATGCTTTAAATTTAAAACCAAGACCACACTTTTGGTCTGGATTGTTGGTAGAGTTCATTAATTTCAATCAAATTATTTCTTACATATCTTCCTCCAGTTTAAAAGAGGACCTCTTCCAAAATATTGTACTTGCGACTGCTCTGCTACACAATTACAGCAGCTAGCTATTGCTAATTCCTCAGTTGACGGAGAGGGACACAAAGCCAAGAGAGAAACACCTTTCACAGAAGAGGGAAGAGGATGAAAGAGGATTTTCTAAAACCCTTCTTCTAAAACCCCAGGAGTGCTCCAGAGAACACATGCTTCTGTAAGTACGTTAGGAAGATGCTCCTTGTTCTGAGCTCTTATGTTGCAGTTCAGGTGCCAGCTGCTCTAAGACGGCTTACACAGACAAAAGTTGTTCCACTGCTATTATCCCCAACATAATTTTCTACTGCACCAGATCAGCTGCTCAAAAGGATAAGCTTCTGAAAATAAATTTTTACTTTTTCCATAGAAAGTTACCCAAAACAAAAAATAAGCAATTAGAAAAGTCTACATTTCTAAGAGCAACATATACAAACCAACATTGCCTTGTGATGCTGGACCCTCATCCTCCTTTATTCCTACTCTCATCATCTGTGCTTGAACAAAATGGAGTACTTCCAAATGCCTTTAAATCTCCTATTATTTTTATCTTCTGTCAAATTTCTCCAAAGCTTACTTTTCCTGAATAAAACCTCCCTGCAATAACTTGGTTCAAAATTAAACATTTGGTTTTGGCTGCTACATCATATTCCCTTTCATGCAGAAATGTTATGTACTCCTGCACTGAGGAGACATTCTACCCTCACATGCTCACAGATACATTTTCTTCCTTACTCTCAACAGATAATAAAATGCATCAACAAAAATGAAAGGGAAATAATAGCAACCAAATATTTTCCAAACATGGATAGAGATTGTGAGGATTAACATCTGTACAAGAACAAAGATTAAATAAAGGAAAAAACAGGTTCAAAACCACAGGTCTAAAATGTGGAACTTTTAACCACAGAGTTCTTGTTCCTTCTAGATTAATACAAATTCAAAAATTTATATTGCTATTGATTTTCAATAAAAATGACTATGCCATTGCTCTCAAACACCAGTTCAGCTGGAAGCCATACAAAATATTAAGGTACTGCAAGACACTGTTAAGTACCAGGCATTACCTGTAGTCAATATCCAAGAGCGACACAGCACAATCCTGTTAAAAGTCATGTTACAACAGAAGTAGACAATTCCTTCTTATCTAACTCAGACCTTACTCAAACAAGACAACAGTGTTACCAAATCTGGATCAAGCCCCAATGAAAAGCTTTCAGAGGAAAACTGCTACAGAAATACTAGGAGCTGTAGAGCAGTGTAATAAAGGAGCAGCAAGCTACAATCCCATGACTAAACAGAAATAGGAGCCAGTATGTAAAAATTCACAAATCACCTCAAGGTAAGAGAATAAAATAGAATATAAAGAAAATAGAGAAAAAAGAAAATAGGGACAAGTAGGAAGACAAACTCATCCCCTTCCTTCTCTGGACCCCAGGGAGAACTTATAGAAGAGACATCCCTTTTCCTTTCCTCCACCACAGAATCCCTGACTGTTTCAAGTGATCACCACCAAGCATTTTTATTTGTTCTTTAGCTTCTTGCAAATTACCTGTTCTGCGGAACAGGTCTTGGTCTGAATTGTTATTTAAGGCCTTGTTCCTGCTCTTCTAGTGTGCAATAAATATATTTAGGTTCAAAAAACTCCACCCTGAAACCAAACTATAGTCTGTAAAGCTAAGCAGCAGTGTCATTTCATCAAGTATTGCCCTCAGTTTTGTTTCTCTTATTTTCAAGAATTTTGCAGGATTAGTTGGAGTACTGACTCAGGATGTGGAAATGCCAAAATGCCCAGCCACCACCTACAGGCCAGAATCTTTAGCTGACCAGTGACCTACTTTGTGCTGTCATTTTTCTCCCTCTCTCCTAAACCACAGGAAGCAGGCCACAACAATCAGGAGGCTTCTGATCTCTCTGCCACCACTTTTTTTTTCCCTGATGAATACAAAGCAGCAGCTGCTCTTCATACAATGGATATAATCCCAGCACACCATTTTGGCCACATAACAAAGTTTCAGTAATTTACTGCAGTCAGAAAGTATGTTACAGCAGCCATGCATCCAAAGATTGCCTGAAGTGCAAGTCAGCAGCTGAGAATGCTAGCTTGCATCATCCCTCTGACAGTAAATTCAAATTCTGTGGAGCACAATTGTCAAAGCCTTGCTTACAAGGTAGTGTCAAAACCAATTTATAAACATACACAGACACACAAGTTCTGTAGTTCTAGTCCAAACACTGAAGCAAACTCAGGGATGTCAATACCCTTTCATTTTGAGATAAGTGTTTCACATTACCATGCACCCAGCTCTTCACCATCATAAACTATCCCTCTGTCTAGCAACAATGGAACAGACCTTTCCAGATCCCATGCAAATCCAGGGCTGGCAGAAAATACCATTCAGTAATCTTCAGGGAGAACTAAGCAAGGAAAACTAATACTCTGTTTAATCTTGAAAAACAAATTCAGAGATCAAATATAAAGAAAAAGTCTACCCCTCATTCAACAGCATTTTTGGGGCTGGTATGTGATAACCTGAGAACTAATGGTATGAGACAACTGAGCTTATCAGGGAATGTGCTAAGAGCTATGGCTTTTGGTGCAAGACAGAGAATTCAAAGTAAGCCTCTTGGGAAAATTTGGAACCTCCAACTACCTGCTGCTTCAGGGAAATAATCTCTGACATCACCTGCTGTAGCTTGCATGAGGCAGATTCCTAGATCACATACAGGAACATGTCTGTTAAGATGATGGTATTGTACATTAAAAAAAAATTAAAATCAGGCTACTGGTAAATTTTAAATATAAGTACAAAGAGGTGGAACAAGCAGTCACAAGGAAAAGGTGTGCTACAAAAATTCAAGGACTCAAACCAGTGAGGAAAAAAAACCAATCTGAGTGGCAACAATAGTACCTGCAAGGATTACACACAGAGCTGCTGAATCAAAAATCAGGAGAAGGACCATTTAAAAGAAAAGTGGGGAGACAAAAGAGAGGATGGAGCAGGTAGACAACAGGCTACACCAAGGCTGTATTGGGGGAACAACTAAGAGCAGCTAACACAAACAACAGCCTCCAAAATAAGGAGAGAGGAGAGCAGCAGGTGATCCCTGAAACAAAAGGGTGTGAAGAGACAGTACAAAGGAAAGCAGGGCTTAAATCCACAAGATGGTAAGGAAACTGTGATGTCTTAAATAAGGCTCTCAAACTCATAATCAGGGAAAGAAAAATACACTGCAAAAGGTGTGCATCTTTATACTTGGTATTCTATGCTTTGTGTTGCTATTGGTTTAAAAAACAAGACAAGCTCATTTTCTCAGTCCTCTCTGTTTAGTACAATTGGAGCTTTGTTACTACAGTGCAAATAGTAATCGCAATCCAAGATTAATTAACCAAGTTATTAGAATTGGAATTCCACAAGAAATATGCCACACTAACTTCTAAATAGTCTTCTCTTCTGTGAAATTCACCAACTTCAACATCTAGATAACATACCAAACCATTCGGCTCAGAAAAACTGACATGCTGGATGACATGACCGACAAAGCCCACACTGGCTATCATATGCCAAAACTACTTCCATCACAAGAAAAAGTGTGGTCATTGTTATATTTTTACTGAAATTGATTTTCCTGCATTGATGAAAGCTGTACAGTTTTCTGTGATGAGGAATCCATATGGACTGCAGTTAAAGCACACTGCAAAGGACATTTGTGGGCTCTAAAAGGTACTGCTGATACCTACAAACATGAGTTGCACCTGAAACTATCAAAACTGGAAAAAGTAGACAACTGATTCTTAATAACTTTCATATTATTAGCAAATTAAAACATGCCTACAGTTCAAGCAAAGAACTACAATTACTACAAAGAGAAACAAAAAATGCAATAAAGAAAAATCTAAAAAAAGAAATACTAAAATAATATAATTCAGTGAAGATCAATTTATTCTGGGTGTGTACCCGTGGTAATGGAAATGCAAGAGTGGGCTGAAAGTGTTCTTCCCCACTGTACTCAATTATAGGTTAGAAAGTATCTGCCACTAGCATAACATAACAGGTAGTATTCTATAAAGTCATTTATTATACTAAACGTCTGTAAATATATTTAAGTAACACTGAAGTTCGCATTCAAAGTCTTACAATCACTTTGGGCACCTGAGATAATTGGCATAATTACAGAGTTTTTTTTTAACGAAAGGAATCCAGACATCCACTCAGCACATACCTTTCATTCTCTTCATAACTGTCAGAATCAAAGTTTCCCACAACTAACTCATATGAAACACTGAGAATAGGTATCATCTTTCTTAGGTTAAAAAATATCCAAAATCAACAACTACAACCATGCTGAATCACAGAAAAAATACCAAGAAATATTCTGATACAGCATCACAAACAGTTCCATCAAGCTGAAATGTCTATGGGACTTTTTACTCTTGAACAGAGGAGGAGGATCTGTCAGAAGCCGTGTGCAGGTCCCCAGTCTCAATATGTGAGGAGCTCATCTCTATCATGGCTGCTCTAAAAATCTTTACAGACAAGGATTTCTGTTCTGTGCTCTGGTACTGTAGCTTTTGACAAATCTGCTGAGTACAGAGACAATGATAACTTTGCTCATATTGGTTTGCTTCTGATCTCATCAAACCATCTCCCTCCCATGTACAGAGCTAACCCTAAAGAACCAAACATTCCATACAAGTGTATCAAGTCTCAGAAAATCACAGAACATTTTACAGAAGATTTTAATCTAAAACACAAAACTCTCAATGCACATATCAATATTGCAACCACTTTTCCAAATATTTTATTGTGAAAATACAATGAGATCTTGTTTTTGATTTAACTACTGCAAGTGAATGAGGGACACGTTCAAAAGTACAGAATACCACTGCACAAAATGATGTTAGAGGAGAGGGAGAGGAAAGCAAACAACTGAAAAAAAAGTCAGCTTGCCCAGCTACATAAAAGATCTGGCAGACCTTGACAACCACAAGAAAATCCTATAAGGATACATGATTGCCTGCAGTTCGGTGAAGTTTAAGGACTTAAACTGTAATTTCTGAAAATTTACTTTGTTGCCAATTTCATTTCCTTTTCAAAGGGCAAAGGGTTTACTATATTCTGGTTCAACAAAGCATTACAAATGTAGGCTTTCCTGAACCTACACCTACGCATTCATTTCCTTTTGGGAACAGCATTAGAATGCTCCAGGTTTTGCAGATTCACACATTTACCGAGCTGAATACAGTCCATCAGAAAGAAGCACACAAAGGATGGAAAAAGGCATAAAATATTAATACAGTTAGATTTAATTGTGTTACTGAAATTGAGTGTGGTCTAATCATACACAGCAAATATACTGGGTACTCATTCCTCAATCAAAAAAGAGGGAAAAAAAAAAGAAGCAAAAAGAGAGAGACTCCTTACACCCCCCCACCAACTGAAATGTCCAGGTAGCTCTTCCTCACCTCCTTTCAGTGAGCTGTTATCTATTTACTGCCTCTTGGCGAAATACATAAAACCTTCACCTGATGTAAAAAAATTCCACTTTGGGCATGTTTGGTTACCCTCCACATTTATTGGATTAAAGAGTAAAAAAAAAACCAACTACTCAGTACACCATATATCACTGCAACTAACTCAAGAAATAAACATGACAAAGTACATAACCAAGATTTCAGACACCTATTTCCTTTAAGTGAGCAGTGGACTATTTTTAAAATTATTTTCACTGAACATTTAACTTAAAACTATTACAAAAAAGGACAAGAAAGATTCCAAAGATAAAACTCTAATGTGTTTTATATTACGCGTTTGAAATAAATACATAATTTAGCCCATAGTCAATAAAATACCAGCTTAATTTTGAGAAGAAATTACTGCAGAAAAATAATTTTACAACGACTAAATCAAAAGCTCTTGATGAATCATTTGCTTTAGGACTGTGTATTTATTTTGTTTTCACATTAAGAGCTCTTTCAAGAATATTTTGATTTTGCCACCTATACATCATAGAAAAAGTATTAAAGAAAACTTACTGCAATTTTTGCTCCAGAAAACTAGTACAAAAGGTTACTCACTACTAGTCTTTAAACACCTAAGTGTTCAGTGTCACACTGATCTGTCAGAAAGGCCAGGGTTATACATTTTTTTCAGGACATTTAAAGACATATGTCAGATAATTTGAAAATACAGTGCAAAAGCCCACTATCTCAGTATTACTTCAGAATTTCCTTTTCAGTTTAAAGGAAAATCATTCGCAAAATCATATGGAGACATTATAGTTAAGACTGGATTGCATTTTTAATTCTAACTAGTTCACTTTCACTTCATTAAAGAAATAAATCTAATTTCAACATCTAATAACAATTGAAAAAATATTTAACAGAATATGGTTCAAAAATGTAAATAATTGGACTTCATAACTTGTTATGAAGAAGGTAACTTGTTACCTGAAGAAGGTAACATTACTTTTATTTTATAAACAGGGTAAGAAGTAACAAATACCCCTGGTAAAGTACTGAATAAAGCCAAGATTCCATGCTGCAGTTACTACAAGGCTGAATGTTTATTCAGTGTTCTGCTATTTTGCTCTTCTTTTCTGGTACAGTTGTAATGAGGTGTCATTTATTAAAGGTTTCTGTTAATAAATTCTTACTAAACCACAGAGATTAACTACAGCTACTAGAAACTGACAACAGGGTACACAAAGTAAAAGAATGAAGTTAGCCAAACTCTACCACAAAAAGACTTCTACAGGAACATCAGCTTCATTAGATTATTTCAGGTCTTCAGTCAGCCCAGAAGACGCTCTCTTATACACTGAATGCAATTCTCTTCTGCTCTCACATAAAATATAAAAACCTTCTTTCCACCCAATACTTTCAATTCTTAATACTTTCAAAGCTATTAGTTAGTTCTTAGAATTCAACCAAAGAATAATACAAAGCCTGCCCCATCACTTGATTTTTCTGAAAGTAAGAGCTAGAACTGATTTGCCCCAGATCACTGACAGAAAAAGACACGCTATTTAATCATTCATCCAGCAGTTAAAAAAAAAATTTAAAAATCACAGCTACACTGCTATTACATAAAAGCCAAAACCAAGCAATACATCCAGTTCACTTGTTATCTTAAACTACAAGAATAACCACTGAACTTGAACCACTCACCTCTGACACACTGTTAAAAGGATCCAGGCGGTGAAAGGCAGGACCCTCCAAAAAAGTTATATACACCACCGTCTGAAACAACAAACATATATTTTAGTTCTAGCACTAAACTTAGAACACTTCCAAATAGGTAATTAAGCTTTCAGGCTGTCAAAACCTCCTATGAGATGCTGAAGAGCAGGGAGAATGCCTTGAAGTTGATCCACCTGTTCAGCATAAACAGACCTCATCTTCATATTTAACATCTCTCATTGAATACAAGGTGATTCTAACCCCAAACAATACAAACCATGAGAAAAAAATCAGAGCGAAAAATCAATCAAGAAATGGAATTAAAAATACCTAGTTTTTAAAAGCCTTTTAAAAGCCTAGTTTTACAAAGATGATATTTTACAAAGCACCATTATTTACCGTTTCCTTCACTCTTTTATTAGTCAGTAGAACTTGACTGTACTTTCTAAGAAAAAGAAAATGCCTCTACATGTGGAAAAGAGGTACAGCAACAAAAGCACAGTCAGGACTTTTGTGGGGCAGTGAAGTATTTCCATCCAGAAGGCACTCACACACATACAGATGTGTAATTCCCCTGGATTACTGCCACATGTGGCTGGAGCCTTCTGGCACAAGAGATGGTGACCCAATGAGAGAGATCTGACAGCAGTGGTGAAGCTTTGTCAAAGGGTCAGAGAACCACATTCAGGGAAATTCTGGCTGCATGTAAAGAAGGCACAAGGGTGGCTAAACAGAGCCACATACTCTCTGTGAAGTGATGAGCCTTCTTCCTGGGAGAGTCTCCAATTCTACTGAAAATGGCCCCAGGTGCAGCCTCAGCCCTGGCAGAATGGATGGCTTGTCGAGAGGTCCCTCCTGGCCTCCATTGTTCTGTTAAGTATTTCTAGCCACAAAAGTAACTGTTCAGAAGAGAGGTCAGAGTATTTAAACACTTGTTTCTGTTTTTTAATGACCCTTATAACTCCACAGATGTCTGACAAATTCAGGCCGTGTAAACCCATTAAGATCCAACTGAAAAAGAAGAAAAAAATTCTCAGTAACTTCTTGTGCTGCAGCTTCTACCTCGTAGGACGATGTGTTAAAACTCTACACAACCCCAGGCCACTCATGCACAAATGTTTCTGTTCAAAGTCTTTTCTGAACAGATTCCAAGCAGTTGTCACTCTGCATCCCAGGAAGAAATTAACTTCAAAGGAGCGATCCCATGCACGATAAAGTGAGGGGAGAATAAAAAGTATTGACAAAGGTATTATAAATACCTTACACAAATGTTTCAGAGATACACTCTCCCATTCATTAATAGGTGGAGTAACAGGAGTCACAGTTTGACAAACATTTAAACCTAAACATATTGTTAGGGGGTAAAGAACACGAGACTCCCTGACCCTCAGCTCCTGGAAGCTCACCCTGTGTTCCCCAGCAGCTGCAAGGGGAGACAAACTGTTGCCAGCCCTCCTGAAAAACACACAGGATTAAAAAAATAAATGAATAACCGAGGATGGAAAATTATGAGGAAATGTTATTCCAACAGAAGACCCTCCTAATCCAGTTCGCCACCTGAATGAAGATCTGCCTGTCACAGCAGAAAGCAGATGGGACTGGAGGGTGACCAATCCCTTGTCCTCTGCCAGGTGGTGGCTGGAACAGCTGCTGCCCTACCTGGGTTTTCAGTGGTCTACAGACCCAGACCGCAGGCAACAGCACTTTGCTAGACCAATTTTTCTACCCAATTATAGACCTTAACTGTGTTCCCATTGAAAATGGCTCTACTGAAATTGTAAGACAAATATCAAGTAAATGGTAGAGATACTTTTATAAATGAAGCAACATTAAAACCCTGAGGTAGAGCAGATCTATTTTCCTGCTGGCTGAATGTTTTGTAGTACGCGTTTTTCTCCTGTCAGTAATACAAGGACATTTTTAATATTAAGAGGTAAAAATGAGAAAATAAAAATTTAATTTTTTTGGTACAAGATCTTCTGAATAGTACTATCTTTCCTTGTCCTACCTGACAAACCATCTACTGCTCATTACCATCTATCACTGAAGTGCTCTACCAAGCCTCTGATTTTGTTAGGGTATTTTTGTTTTGTTCCTTACAGAAAAACACAATACCTCCCTCAATTATTGATTCCACCTTCACAAATGCACACTTGCAAATAGAATATGTATTTGAAAGTGAGCTGAAAGACAGCACTATTCATCATCAATACCTGAAAAAGTAGCCCTGTATTTATTAGTCAAATAGAGAAGAAATACAGTTAGGAAAAGAAAGAGTCCGAATTTCATCTAAATGCGTAAGAAAAGAATGAGTCATTTGTTTATCTCAACATAACAATGCTAACTTCCTTCTGTACAGCAAGAATGGTTTTATTTTGGCAGCTCAATTAACACACATTGAAAGTAGTTTGGAATGTTAATGGTGATACTGCAAATAGTCAAAGGAAGATGATGCACAAAAAACCATCACTCCTAACCACACTCAGATTGAAATAAAACTCTGTTAATCTAACAGACACACAAGCACAAGATGCAGACGGGTCTCTGCCCTCTTTGGGTTCAATCCTGTTACATCATGACTCCATTTGCTCCCCATTTTCTACTTTTCTCAACTTCCTTTGGAAGAGCCAGAGGAAGTTTTCTGCTACGAGTCACACTAACAGTCACTTCCCCAGAGAAGCAGCCAATTTCCATCACACACCCCCATAGTCCAAAGCTTTGCCCAAAACACTGTGATTTGCCAAGTGACAAAAACTCAGGATGGAAACCCAGACCTCAAATATTTCACTTATATTTAAAATGTTCCTTGAAATGTTCCTTTAAAATGTGTTCCTTGAAAGAATCTTCAGTTACAGAAGTTCAGGACCTTTCTTCTCAAGGATCAAGAAATTGTAACAGAGTTAGGGTTTGGGACTACCTGCCCCCAGGCAGAGTTTGCACCACACATGGAGTTTTCCGGTTCTCCTGCTACATTCTACCAGCCAGGACTAGAAAGAAATATTTGATAGCACAGACATTCTGGGGAATGAATTGTTAAATTTAGAGAGTACAAAATTATTTCCAACAACCTTCAAAAGCCTTGCAGCACACAGGATTCAGCGTTCACCCAAAAGACAAACTGGCACAACACTGGAAAACTTGGGAAATCAAGTCAACAACTTTTTTTTGGAAATCAGCAAAGCAAATGGAGGCACAGAGGTGGGCAGTCTTCTCCCATCACTTCTGTACCATTTAACATGAAGTCCATTTGCCAAACTTCACTCATGCATCTACTACTGGAGAATTGTCAGCCCTGGTACATGTATAATGCCACAGCTCCTTACTACTCATGAGTCTCTTTACACCCTGCACTTCCCTTGAGGCCCAGAGCAGAGGAACAGAAGACTATGACAAGGAATAGGAATGGCAGAGTATAGGAATTGGATGAATATGGGATTATAAACACACAAAGCAAAAAAACAAATTTATTCAGTCTTCGATAGCAACTTTAGTCACTCATTTGCTTTCTAAATAAAGGTCTTCCAAACACAAGGACTATAAAAGTTCCACAGTAAAAAGCCCCTGTCAATGGTCAGAAATCAAAGTTTGAACTTGATGCTTGCAAACGAGCACCAGAAGGTAAATATCAGTAACATCTAATATAATATCAGTAACATCTAATATAATAAGAACCTTATTATAAAGGTCTATCTCACAGAATAAATCAGTGGTCTTGTAATGACCACATTGCAAGTAACATTCACAGCTATTAACCGCCCCCTCTTTCACTGATAGCTCCAACGTGCCCCATTTTCTTTATCTCCATGGCTAAAATCCAGATTCAGCCTTACAGCAACAATTCTGATGACAATTCTCTCAGGCTCTCTTCCCAATACCCAACCACCTCCTATTTAAATTCTGACATGAAATAGCTAAAATAATCTCTTTGATACTTAATATGCTAATACACAAGAATGATCTGACCATAAACCTGTACTGCACAGAGTGGGAATTTTAACTCCAATTGACGTATTACTGGTGACCTTCTGGAGAACAAATGAAAAGCACCACATTAATACAAATTCTCCTGTGGAGAAGATCAAGTTGGCAATCTGCCAGTTCATTACACCATCTAGCTTCACTCCAACATTAAATATTGCCTTCCTTTATAATTGACTTAAATACACTGGAGCAATTGCAGGTAACCACTTTGGGCTATTAAAGTATTCCATTAAGACTTCTCCATTAGGCAGATATTTCAAAAGAAGTTACATTAAAATAGGCTATGTTCAAAATATTTTAACTATGCAGACAATTGGGCAAGCACAATCCAGTTCCATGGAGCAGCAGACAGATCAGCCTAAGCATTCCAAAGCCCAATGCCTGAATTTGCTTAAAGGGGAAAGAAACCCGACAAGTTTTTTAATACTCTAGTATATGATTTGTATTTTAAACCTCTTAGTCACATATATAGTCTCAAAGCTCACTTAATATTACCTTCTACAGTGAGGAAAATGGTTATTTTAAAATACTAATACACTTTCAGAGTCACTATGAAACACAGGGAAAAAAGAAAAAGGAAAAGTGGATTTACATCATATTTAACGTTTCAAAAAGGCAGCAAATTACAACGCTGCATTACAATGCATATTACATTTTAAAAACAAACTAAAGAGTTAAAAACCTTTCATATTACAAAGTCAATACAACTAAGCTCTTCTTCTCTCAAGATTGTGGTTCCCTAACAGGAGGAAGCAAGTGAAATGAGGCACAAGAGTAGAGCATGCAGAAAAGACGGTAAGATACTTAAAACACTGGTGAAGATTTGAGCTTGTATGCCTGCTATAAAAATGGGACTAGTCCTTGAAGCAAAGAGAAATTTTTGTGTTTAAATGGGCTTTTTAAAGCAGTCCAGGTTAGGAGCCATCACCAGAGGCTGTACAGGTTACCCCAAGAAATTCATGTGTCTACTGAACAGCACACAGGCAGGAGGTTGTGCAACTTCTCTGTGCTCCTGTCTGGATGCAAGAACTGTCGTGCACCTCTGGCCATGCTGTCTGTATCAAAGAGGAAGCAGTAAGACATGTATCATTGGTCCTTCAAACAACTCTTTTTTTTTTTTTTTTTTAATAAACATATACTTGAGGGGCAACAGGAAGAGAAACTCAGCTAGAGAATACAGGCACGGCTCACACTTCAATCACACACAATTAAAGAATCTATGCTGACTTGTATTTTCATTTAACTCCTGCAGTCAAACGCACATTCTCTGTACTGGAGTACACACAATATGTGTTCAAAAAACAAGAATATTTCCTACATGTATTTGTACAACCACTTGATCTACTCATGACACACAAGCAAGTGGTTGTTTAAATAATATCAGTATTTAAAATAAATATTGTCTTTCAAAACGTAACTGCCACTGCAAGCTTCCTATTTATTCTATGTATATCCTCCAATCACTTCTACGACTAGCATCTTTTTAAAGTGGAAAGAAATCAGGAGGGTTCCATCCTGTTAGTGGACGCATCTGCTGAGATTTGTACAATATATATTGTACAAAATTACATTATTTTAAGACAAACCACATGCTTTTTACATTCTCCAGCTCTCCCCCAAAAGTCTGAGCTATTAAAAAACCCAAATACTGATAACGAATTACTACTTAAACTCATTGTAATATGCATTTTTTAAAATTTCTGGATTAAGCAGGATTTTCTATCTTGATACTTGTTGATATCGATCTAATTCATATTTGATTATGCTGAGCTGCAAACTTCTGTGGCAGCTCCTGCATGAGAAAAAGAAAAAGAAACAAAACATAAAGCACAGTGGAAAAATCATGAATGGGTGGCCAGAAAGCTTCCCCCACAGGAAGGCTATGAACTCTTTGAGAAGACATGCAATATTGCTGTCTCAAAACCAAAGCCAAATAACCCTCATGACCAAAACCCAACACATTTCTTGTTCAGACCAAAAATCAAGCACCAAAGTGCGTGCAAGCTGTGATCACATGTCACTCAGCAAGCTGAAGGAAGCTCACAACAAAGGTGCTGTGCCACCATCATAGCTCCAGGGTTTTTTGGCATTCTGATTCAAGAACTATCAGCGAAAAGTGAAGTATACAAACTCCATTTTATATCAATCCCCTATTTCTTCTTCTTTATCTGCAGTAAGAAAACTGAACTCGCAACCTTTCTTATTTTCTTTCTTTAAGAGTTTACAAGCTGGCTCTGCAGCAAGGATATGGAGAAATATCCCTAAAGTCCACATAGGAGAAGCATCAAAGGTCTTGACTCACGCTGAGGACAGCTCTAATCACTCCAAGAACCCCTACAAATGTTTGCAGAAAGACCTACATTGCCCATTATAGCTGCCAACAGATAAGCAGAAACTGAACTACAGGTATCAAGGCTGTTCTTAAACTTTGCCTCACAGTGTCTCTAGGGAAAGGAAAGGATTAGACTTCAGCCCTAAGTAATACTTCATTAAGTGAGCTTCTCAGGCCATGGTTTGAGCATAACAACTATTTTGGTTTCCCTAACAGGATGCTTTATTATTCAAATTGCAGATACCGTTTCTAGAAACATCTTAGCATCTATAGTTACTAAGAATTTCATAAACTAGTGCTTTGTACATACAGTTTAATAATTGGTTCCATTTGAGCTTCAGCCTTTTTCTTATCAATAATTTAATGCTTTGTTTGCAAAAACTGTACAACAACAGTCTTTTCCATGAAATATAAAACCCGCTCAGAATCTTTGAGGATTACTTCAGTGGTTAGCAACTTACCAGCCCTAAGCAGCTCCTTCACAAATCTGTTTTTCCTATTGCATCTTTATGTAGAAGATTTTAAAGGGAAAGGCATACACACCCCACTGAATTATACCAGTTCTTCCAAACCTCTCCACTAGAGTCAGAGCTTTTAACTCAATACTCATCTTTCACAGGACTGTGAAAGATGACTATAAACAGCATGTTAATATACTCTTTATAGTAATCTAATAATCTGCACATATAGATTACTGAAAATTAACAGCTCCACTGGAAAAAGATTCACAGATGCCTTTTGGAGAACTGAAAACCACGTAGTCCAATGAATTAGCTACCACAGAAGAATATAACATTAACTCAGTATCAGAGAAACACTAGGCAGAGACAACTGGTTACCACTCATGGCTAAGATGACTAACATTTAAAATAAGCAAATAAATCTCACAGTTAGACAGTTTGAGCTGATTTGCTTCGGGGTGAGATGTAACAGAAAATGGACTGTACCAGGGGCTACAGAGAGTCAACTGCAGCAGACTTAGCCTTCTGGCAATTCAAAGTTAAAGGCTGACTGAAATCCTTATTAGAGTTTCTGTTCTAGTAAATTATTCATTCTTTCTTAGTCTGAAGAAAATTTTTCCTATGTGTACATTCAACACAGCACTGTCTGAATTTAAAACAATATTGCCATTACTGTCTTGGTGCTAAAATATATGGCAATGGTGATTTTTAGAGGGATAGGTCTAGGTCAGTGTTTGTCTTCGAAGCCACCAGGCAGATACAGAGAACTAGAGGAAATGCACGGAGAAGACTGTGACTAATGTCTTAAAGGAAACCACTGTCAGAAACCTCTTGATAACTCAAACTGCAAGGTGGCAAATGGATAATTTATGCTGACAGAATAAGGCTTGGTTTGGGCATTCCCCAGAAAAAGCTGCCATCACCAACAGCTGCAGCCATCGTTCCCCACACCTGAGCCTGTTTGCAGAGGGTGTCTGTGTTTTACCCTTCCTCCAGATGCTCAGCCACCAGGAATGAGGATGCTCTAGGTGTCCAAGAGCATCTAGGATGCTCTACTGTCCAAGTAGAGTATCTGACACTGAAGATTTTGCAAGCTCTGGCCTATTCTGTTAAGGCAAACTGCATCTGAAGTACTGTCGGCATGAACAAGCCACTTGACTTGGACAGGACAGCAGAAAGAAGCCCAGGTATCCTGGTGAAAAAAATCAATAATGACTTCAGATGAGGGAGAAAGTTGAAGAAACCTCTCTAAACCACCATCATCAAGAAGAGCAGACATGCATTATTCACTGAAACTAAGTATTTCATTGACAATCTCAAAAAGCACAGGGCTGAAGAACTCACATAAACAGACACTAAACTAGAATGGAATAGTAAAATTGAGGTGGGGGAGACCACGCAACACAAAATCCCTTACTGACACCAGAACAGGCTCCAATAATATTTGATGTTAGTACTCAGTAATGCTCTGATGAAAATTATCTTCTTTGGGAGGAGTAAGATATTTTTGTCACAGTCTATTTGTATATCAAAGGCTATGAAAAACTGGTATTTCCGATTTAAAGTTTTTCCTGAGTCTCCTCTGATAATGTAACTGATGAAAAACAACAAGGGTCAAGTTGCAATAACCTGAATAAGGTTCAAGTACGAAACTACCAAACTGGAGGCTCACATGTAAGAGCCAAAGGGAACCGGAAAACAATCACATGGAACTTCCAAGTGGTTTTGCCACTTACATGACTCCGTAGGTGGTAACATCCTCTTTGAACAGTAGTAGAACAGTAGTCCCCAAAATCTCCACCTTCACTGTGCAGGACAAATATCCTTAGATCCATGTTTCCTTTCAGAAATGATGGCCAAGTTGGTAGGATCTCCACTTCCCAAGAACACAATCCCCTAAAAAACCTGTTTTTCTTCCAAGTTAACCATCGGAAAAGCAGCTGAAGCAGTTTTTGCCTGAACCACACAGAAGCTTTCCTTTAGGTTGGCAACACGAGAAATGTTAATGCAGCTTTGGTTCCATCACAGCACACAGCAGCTCTAGCCACAGGCTGTGCTGTTAATGGTGTTTGGAAGATAACTAGGTATTCCAGAATCTCATCATACCCAAATAAAATTTGGCAATAGCCTACCTTCTGAGGTTTTTAGCACTGATTTTCTCCCTTTCATGTCTTGTACACATTTGATGGTGTCTTATCCTACTCAATCACAGTAATTCAGTGGCAGACTACAAATGAAAATGCAATAGAAACATTACAGGCCCTGTAACAATAGTCAAAACAAAGATTTCCTATGGCAGCTGTCAAATTAATGACATCTCCAAAGCTATCTAAATACAGTATCTGGGCAGAAATCCAATTATGTCAATTCTGTCTGAATACCCCAAAAGAGAGTCCTACTGGGGTTAGAAGTGGAAATAATTTCAAGCGCAGATTAGCTACATAAGCAGCTCCACTCTTGAAACCAGAACAAGGGAACAAAAACCTAAAGGCATGACATTTATCTGGATGCAAGGGAGAGGGAAAAGGAACTGTTAGACATCTGGCAAAAGGTCAAAGCCAATTACCTTGTCCAAGTCTGCCCCCCATGATAATAGCTTCCAGGTCCACTTCTTTGAAAAAAGACATATTGACTCAAGTAATTACAAAGATTTCTGCTTACCTCTTCATCCTCAACTACCATTTTGTTTTTTCCAAAACTTCTTTTTCCCAACAAAACATTAACAGCAGTCGTATAACATACCAACTTCCCAGAATCACAAAATAAATTTTACCTGAAGTCTACATAAAAGAAAATAATATTTTCCCTCATTTTGACAAATGGTATTCATTGACAAAGGGTATTTTAATTTAAGAGTATGACTTCTTGCTGCTTTCCTTAAGCCATTTCAACTGCTGATTTCCCTTTTTCTCTGGAAGTGTGTGTGTGTTACTGCTTAATTATGTGGCAAATTCAGTTTACTAAACCTGCAACAGGATTCTGTTTATTTGTTGTTTTAAAACAGATAAGGGTCAAGGAGAAAGGGAAACAGTATTTTAATCCAACTAAGAAATAATATAAGGAATTTTTTTCTTTATTTACAGGCATATTAAAAGAGAAGTTTATCTGCTTTTTAAATGAAGCTAATCAAGAGACTGCTAGGAAACTAAAAATTTGCATTTGCCAAATAACTGGAGCAATATATGTTGGTTAGTAAATTCTACCTAGAAAGCCTTATCTCTATAATGAATTGATTAATAAACCTTTAAATATAAGTAAATGATGATCAAAAATAGCAGACTGGTTTAGACAAAGTTTCTAATCTTGATCTGTCCAGAACATTTTCAGTAGTAGCGATATAACTCACTTTTTATATATTCTAAGTGCTTGTGGTATCAAGACACATAAAATTCAGGAGACAGTAAAGCATTCATTATTAATGTGGCTATATTTAGGACTGCATATTCCAAGCCTGTGCTTCTTACACCAAAATTCACACAATTAGGGGTGGGAATTTTTTGTTTCTGTTTGGCTTTTTTCAGTCATTAGCGATACTCAGAAAAGTCTCAAAACAAGAAATTTCCTTGGTCAAAATCTGGTATATTCTAGAGTATAGAGCTAATTAAAAAAGAAATTCAAAGAAACACCTCATACAAAAATACAGGGCTGCACTCCATAACTCAAGATAGTTTTAATTCAAAAGCAGTGCCAATGAAGAGCAGCTACCATTTTCTTAGGGCATTTAGTCTCAAAATCCTTTTTCAGAGGTATTCACAGACATGTCCTTGCAAGGCAGCAATTTTGAATATTACCAGTTTGAACCAAATTCAAATGAGTAACCACGTGTTTTCTGCTCTTAAAGCGTAACAGAGAATATAAGACAATAATTTTAAGTAAACTTCTACACTAATAATAACTTTACTGTATTTACATACAATATACAGTCAATATACTGAAAATACAGTTTATATAGACACGAAAATATACAGTTAATTGAAAATATCTCCCAACTGAATCATACAGTTGATGAACCTGTCAGATGCATTTTGACAAAGCCTAGAATGAAATTCTTCAGCAAAAATTTTCCTCAACTTTTTTTTTTTTAAATTAAGGATATATTCAATCAATCTATTTGTTTCCAGTTTTGTACGAAATTTAATTTTTGCATTTGCTCTTTACAACAGACTGAGCACACTACCATGAATCCTCCATCGTGTCACACAGACACTGCAAATCCAATCATATCCAATTACTACTCCATTAGGTCTCATTTAAATCCCATACGGTATGACAATAAACTGAATGAAATGAGAATCGGCACATTTTTCAACCATCTTTATAGCATGACATAGATGGCAATCACAGCTTAATAAAATTTCATTTACAAGAAAGAAAATTCAGAGCTACCTTTCTCTGCCAGGCATTTCAGAAAGACTCGGGAAATGCCTCTTCTTCCCATCATCCCTTGAAAAGCCAGTTGCTATTTCACAGTTCTCAAACAACTGTTCCTTCTGTTAGTGGCACAGAAGTTTGTCCTGGTCCCAGTGCTCAAAACACATGTAAACCATAACAACAACCACCAGGCGAATTCCACATTTACTCCAATTGTGTCCCAGTTCTCATTTTCTTGTTTGTTAGGGGTTGTTTTATTTTGTCTATTGTTTTTTAAAGATTTCCTGAGTAAGGAACCTTTTGACACAGTTACTTCATGTTAGAAAACAGGGAGGGGAGATCAACCCAAAACCTCACCAATCTGAAAGGTACTGAAAAGACGATGAAATTTTTAAAAATAAGCTCTTATCCTATCTAGATTTTAAAAACTATCATTTCTAAATATTTATAAGTAAATTGAGATAACTTTCAGAAGCTCTGAATACTTCACCACTTCAGTGCAGTTTGTTTATAGATTCATAATTATCATGTGTCCCTCTCCTCATACCCTATTGCCCAAGCTCATCCAACTACTCAAACCCAAACATTTACAGATGTTCAGGTCTTTCCTTTCTTTTGGGAACAAAAAGGCGAAAGAAAACAAATAAAAAATCCCTCATTTGTAGTAGGCAGTCACAACAGTCAAAGCTCTCTGAGGGGTACACAAGAGCCTTGCTGAATAGCTCTTTCTCAATAGCTAACCTGACTAAATCATCTTCCTCATACAGGCTAGAAATTAAAATGCCATGGTGCTATTTAAACACATGATCTGTTGCTAAAATCAAAAGCCAAGGAAACATGCTGTCCACTTTCAAACACACATACCAAACACTGTTTCTAGTACAGAAAGGCTCAAAGTTTCCAGAATAGGCTTTTAAATATTTCAGACATTTCATTAAACAATTCTAGTAATAGTTTTATTAAATTTTGTCCTTTACATGCCTACTGACAACCTGAGAAACAGATAAATTCCAGACAGAGAGAAAGGATGCTTATGGTGGAGGGAGGGAGGGAGGATAATTAAGTAATTTCAAGGTTTGTACTGCAATTCTACAAATAAAATGGGAAGATCTGGGCCAGGGCTTTCTCGATGCAGGGGAGATTAAAAGACAATAATATGAGGTTGGGGTTTGTTCTTTTTTTTCCCTTTCTGTGACAAAAGGAAACAAAGGGCGGAGGCATTTTTCCATGCATATTACTCAATCACATGGGCTTTTCTGGTGTATTTCCATGAGGTTTTCTGCACACACTTGAAAATGGCTTTAATGACCTGCAGGAAGAGAAGCTTCACTAGGAGAAATATGAAGACACTGGCTTCATGATCTGAACACCTTTGCCTAAAAATGAACCTAAGAGTATCATCATATCTGAATTTTTTAAAACTAATGAAGATCTGAAAACACTAAATTGTACTTGCATACTTAAATGATTTTGAAAATTCTTGTTAACTTTAAAGGAGGCAGAACAATTTCCTCTCCTTTCTGCATGATTTTAATTATATTTGTTTTCTTTGTAATTTACCATTCTTTTCAGTAGACTATGATGGCAAATATGGGATTCTATAACATGAACAGATCCTTTAGGGAACTTACACATCTCAAACTGCAAAAGAGCACAAGCATCCCACATGTTCCAGAACACAAAGTCTATGACATTAACCCTAAGAGCAAAAGTCTCCAAAACTCTCTGTTAATTGGTAAAGCATACACACAATTTTTCTCCAAAAAAGAATAGTTATAGAAACCTTTCATTCAGATCAGCAATATCACAAATGCCACAAGTGCTTTCTTCTTGACAAATATAAAGTAGCAGTTCCCAGTAAGAATTAAGTATTTTCAAAACTAGAACCTACCTACAGACTGTGAACGTATCAAGTGCTGAAATTATAGCTACTAAATTTTTAGAAGCAGTAGGTACCTTAAGAAAGCAGTACAACAAGCTTCATGTTTTTAGCACATTTGACATATGGTGACAAACAAAAAAAATCAGCCCAGGAGCAGACATGCTGTGTGAACAGGATTCAAAATTTTGGTGATGCTCCAGGAATCAGAAATAAACCTACCACAAAAAACAATATCAAGGATAAAAAGCATGATGCATCATCTAGTACTGGTTCTGACACCATAAATGGAGAACACCATTCATTCATTCCTTTGCCAAAAAAAATTATTCTCACCTTGCATTTTACCAGCTTGTAGTAACTTCACATGTGCAAACTTCCTTCAATGAGAATTTTTATGTTTCCTGCTGATGACAGGCATTAATGAGCTCAAGAAGAAGAATCAATCAATATTCAGCATTTAAAAAAATTTCTGAAACAAAGCAACTCAGGGTAATTTATTTTTATTAAAGACATATTACTTTCTTTCTTCATGAGATACAAAGGAAACAGAAGACAGAAAAAAGAGCAACCCTACAGAGACATACCAACCAAAATTTCTAGAATGAGTTTCTATGCCTATGTAACAAAATTTTGAAGTAGATAGTGCCACACTCATAAACTGTAAGGATAAATGTTACATACTTTGCTTAGCTAGTGTTTCAGAAGCCAGTTTTAGCTTTGCTCCTAAAAAAAGCTAGCTAGTTTCACCACAGAAACATGACTCCTCTTTTCTGCAGAATACAACCTGATGGGAGCTCCAAACTGAGCATTTTGGCTCTGAGAATCAAACTCAAAACTGTCAGAGGGCAAAAATGCTTCCTGTCTCCAAGTTTGAAGGAAGAATTACCTCAAAGGAGGGTGGTACTGTTTCTTTGTTCAGCCTTTCAATATCCCCACAGGCAAAAAACCTTCTCTTCCCCATCAGGGCTCTCCCTGGAGCAGAGAGGCAGGAGGACTGCACGGACCTGCTACTTGAATACACAGGTGAGCAGAAAAGCAGAAAATCCTGACTTAAGCACCAGCTTTGGAACGTTATTGGCACATGTTAATCAGTCGAATTTATAAGTTCAAATTGAAGAATAAGCCATTAGACTAATATACATGCATCTACAAACTTTGAATGGCATCTTGTGTACCTATACAAAAGCTTTACCTAAAAATGGAATGAGATCATGGGGTCCTCAAAAATCAGAATCACAAGATTTCTGTGATTCTCAGCAGGGCAGGACTTCCCCCCCTCCATCCTGAATGACTGACTCAGGCTAACTGCCACCAAATGTTATGAAACAATTCTTCACTAAAAAAACCCAACCCAAAACAAAACAAGCCAACCACACACATGTACGATTTCAAAGAAAACCTGCAGAACTAGAAGTATGTGTAAATTGATGGCCTAAGGGCAGCAAGAGTTCTGCTTCAGGTCTACAGAGCTTCTCCAAACATACCAACAACATAAACGAGATTACAAATCTATGAGGGCTGTATTTTGATTGCTACCACATGCTATCATATCTTCCTTAGTGTCATTACCTGCAATATGCACCAAGCAATTAAGCTTGGATGGGCATGCAATCACAATTTTATTTCAGAATTGCTCTTTGCTGGTGTTTTCAAAACAAAACCATGGATAGCAGATGTAATCTTTCAGTAAGTGGCTGGTAAAGATAACTCACATGAGAAGGTCAAGCAGTGAAAAAGCAGACCAAGAAACAAGACAAGAACAGCCAAAATGTTAGACGAACACTGAAAGAGATGCAAAAAGGTTTTAAGCAATTAGCAATTGCCTTCACAGATAGGGAAGGAAAAATACAGAAGACCCATGCAGAGCTTAGTTTTAACTACAGCTGATGACAATCAACCCCCAATTATTACAGTATTCAGAACAATTTGATAGAAAATAAAGGCTGGCTGCTAATAGCCTCGGAACAAACACTGGTTTTTGATGCACTGAAATTTCAGAGATAAATACATTTAAGAACATTTATACACAATAAAGAAAACACATATCACCTGCAATGACTATTACACCAAAAGAGCTCAAGTTTTAGCTAGGGTTTGTATTTGACAGCTTAAACTCTAATCCTGAAAGACAAAACAAAATCCTAACAAATTCAAGTCAGTCTTTCAGAAAGGGAAGAACTGAGGAGATGTTTGTTGCTAATTCTGATCCAAGTCAGAGAGACATAATGAAAAGTCTGGCATACAGGGATTCTTCACATGGCTGACTACACGTTCCATTTTGTGACTTTTTTCCACGAGTTTCTTACCTAGGTTTATTTAAAGGTACGAATATACACAGAATTTCTAGAAAAGTCGTAAGAAGAGTTTTGAAACAAATGTATGAAGTAAGAGGACTAACTAACAAATTCACAGTGTACTAATACCCCTCTTAAACCATTCCAAAAACAGCTTCTATATGCTCTCAGCACTAGGAATCCCCCATTCTGTGTCAGTTCAGGCTCCTGACTCTGATCACCTACCAGGGAGAGCTGTCCCAGGGGCCAGAGGAGGACTGCACACACGCAGAGATCCCAAGAGTAACTCCTGGCCCTCCTGCTGCCACTGGCAGGAACCACAGCTTCCTGCTTCTCAACTCATCAGGACATCCAGCCTGGGCAAACTGATTTATTAAATAACACAGACCTAACAAATCAGTATTTTCTAGGAAGAAGGAAAACATTTTTCCACTGTGTGTGTGAGAACATCAAAAATGCTGATAATTAGAAACATCTGTAAAACTGCTGCTTTACATCACTGCAAGATCATTCCTTTGCCGTCATCTTTTTGAAAGAACTGAACACACAACATACTCTTTCATTCAAGTTCAGAAACAGCAACTGACTGGCACACAGCAGGTTAAATCGGATCATGGAGATGACCTAACATGGAGGACACTCAGAAACTTAGAAAAAGCCTTAGGGTTTCACACAAATCAAAGAGCATGAGGCTGTGCGTTGGAAGCGGTCATGAACAATTACTGTATCAAGGTACATTTTTTGAAAGAAAAATTTGGGGGAAAGGATTTAGTAGCGTAACATGATTTCCCCTGTGAACACTCTCTTACTGTTAGAGGAAGAAAGAATTAATTTTACCAAATTCTACCAGCTAAGCAACTATCACGGCAAAACATTAATCACTCAAATTAGCTATCTCACAAGTACGTTTCTTCCCCCTTTCTACATAAAAAATCCTTCAAAATTAATTGTCTTTGATTCTGAAGAAAATCCACAGAATTGTGTAAGCTGAACACACAACTGATCTTAAGGAACTACCTTAATAGCTTGCCTTCTGCAAGGAGATGCTTTTTATAACCAAAACCTTCCCCAAACATCTTTTCTGCATTTAAGAAGTTTACATACAGTCTTCAGAATGAAAAACAACCCTGCTACAAATACCTTCAAGTAATGCTTCCTCAGCTTTTACTAACCAACAAAAGCTTAAGAAAGCTACTCAAAGTATAATCCATACAGAACCTTTTAAGGAAGAAGAGCATATACAGAAATAACAGTTCAACAATAGTTAAAAATTAAGCTCAGGCATTAAAGTCTGAAAGAGAGGTTTAGGCACAAAAAAGGTTGAAAATGAAGAACTGAAAATGGTAACAGTTGCAAGTAGCAAAAAGATGCTCAGTATTTCTTACCATCTCCCAGAATAGCAGAGCAGCACACAAACTGACAGCCCTGCTGAAATTAGTGCATATTTTGAAACATAAATTACATCTACACCTTGCTGCATTAGGATGGTGGCTCAGAAATAAGCACACAATCCCTCCAGCAGAATTTACTTCAAAGCCTTCCCGTTCCTCTGCCTACAGAGCTCGGCAATAGATAAAATTGAGAATGTGGTTTTCATTCATTTCTTCCAGGCACTCTAAAATTCTCACATGCACCTCGGAGTGGCTTGAAATCTGGTATGCCATATGGCAGTGCACTTGTAATTTCCAGAAATATGTTGAATATGGGTTCAAGAGATATACAGCCCCAATAACAAAAAAAAACAAAAACAAAAACAAAAAAAACCCCAAACCCATCAAAACTTCTGAAGCCAACAAATTCTGCTCAAACGCCACCAGCTCTATACTACACACAACTGGAGAGCCTGGGCTTTGATCAGGCTTCAAAGAACCTCTTCATTTGCCCCAGAAAATAAATCTGATGCCTTAGCTTGTGGAGGTTTATTTCCCTACTGTTTTGCAACTCTGTAAAGTTATTTACACTTGCCTTAAGTGAGACTGAAGTAGAAATGATACATCAATATCAATAGTAGATTTATACAAACACATTGCACTTGGAGCACAAAGTAAATGATTTACAAGCTGCAGAACAGTGGAGAGTCAGGATCAAGGGTTTTATGGCTATTCCAGTGTGAACCAACCGAAGAAGAAATAATTACTTCTCATTCCTGCATAAAATGTTTAATGGTGCACATGATGAAGTAACAGTCAAAAAAACCCCAAAAACCCCCCAAACAAAAGCCCAAAGAATTAGCAAACAGATTTAAAAAAAAAAAACCTGACAAAAGAAATAAGGCTCTCCTGCTGGCTGAAATGATCACACGGTCTCCAAGCTCAGCAAGTTAGAGTGAGATTTCCAAAAAAACTGGCGGAGCTGAATTAAACATCTTGCTGTTGCCAAAATGAGCAAATCCTGTGCTGTATGTAGAAATCAACTAATTCATCCTTCTACCATAATTTCTACTTTCCAGGGGTGTCTAATTTCCACTATTTGCAATCTGTGATTAAATGATCTTTCTTTTCTGAGAAAGAAAACTCAGACTAGCCAGCTGAAATCAAATAACATGACCACAACAACTTTCCTCCTTGCTTTTTTCTTTCAAGGATGGAATCACAGACACAGAGAAACTAAAAATCAGTTAGCTTTTCTGCAGGTACTCACAGCTCCTCTTTAAACCTCATATTACATCTTAAAACTAAGTTATCCTAACACACATCTTTTTACCTCAAAGATGAAACTTAACAGGGAGTAGTAACTTTGTTGACAAGACGTGCTTCAGGGGTGATACTATGTTTTTAAACACACAGAAATCAAGAAAATAATCTTACTCCAGAGGGGCGGATCCTATAATCTGTAACAAACTTCCCATGCGTATATTCCATAGAAATACCTCTTCTGTAGACCGTGTTATGTGTGCTATTTATCCAAGCATGCAGAGGTGACTTGAAAAAAAGGGCAAGGAAATACAGGAGATTCAAGGTGATTCAGAGTCCAATTCAGGCCCACTGCAACATTTCTATGAATAAAGAAGAAAATCAAGAGCATTTCGACCATATCTGGGAGAGCGTATTTGCAAGCACCTAAAACAACTCAGGGCAGCACCAGCTGGGATATGTAACATAGCACGGACACTCTTCCACTACACTAATCCATCGAGTTCATCCCAGAGCAGGATCCATTCAGCTGCTGCAGCTGACGAGGGTTTCAGCCATGCAGAGACAAGACCACCAGAAACCTGCCACTCACATCTCCTAATGCTGAGTGTATCTGCTCATTGCTGCTAGGGGCAGTGGGCTTTGAGAAAGCCAGGGCTTTTTCCCCAGGCGTAACAAGCACAGAGCTGCCAGCCGCTGCTGTTGCCATCTAGGGAAGCTATTCCTAGAAATGCAAGAAAAATGTGTGGGCTGAGCTGAAAAGACAATGTAGAAACTAAAGCAGGCAGAAGAGTCCTCTGCAATACAAGAGGTGAAGAAAATCCCCAAGTCTGCTAAGATGCAGACTGAAGAGCAAATCTCTCCCCAACACATTCCACAGCCAATAACTGGATTTTTCAGGTACTCTGAGCTTGTGGATGGGATGAAAACTGGCTTCAACGTGATACAGCAAAATTTTACTGTGCCCAGCAGACAAATAAAGCATGCTAAATTTCCTGAACATTTTAATATTCACTGCAAAGCACTGTAAAACCAAACAAAACTCTAGAAAATCTGCACTTTACAGAACTTTCCATATATTTTGCAGATAGAATTGAAACCATCTACTGATGCTGCCAGAACAATTCAAGAACCACCAAAATCTGTGTTTGACAGGTCCAGACTTACTGTAAAGAAAGGAAAATCTGAATGACTTCAGCATGATACACAGAGGTGTTCCTGGATCATACGTATTTACATTTCTTCTTTAATCATTCTTCCAACAAAAGCAGTGTGAAATTCAACTTCAATGGTACTTTTAATTGTAGTTGCAGAAAACAAAAACAGTCAGCTACTGAAGCCTCATGCACACCACCATCCTCCCACAGCTATTACTACACTGATAGAACTAGAGAAACCATTCTCACACTGGCACATCTAAAATGCCAAAGAGCTAGAACCAGTTCTCAACTGTGCATACACTTCTTTTAATCATCATTTTCTTCTTCCCATATGTGCTTTTCTTTAAAAAGTCCCAAATCCAAACCTCAGAAAAGTTAACTAACATTCATAAGTGGCTTGAGTATCCTAACTCAGTTGATTAAATACTTGGAAGAGTTAATCTGGTGGCTCTGAAGTGCAGTAGAGGGTCAAATCAGGGCTCTGTGAGTGGCAATATACTTCTTGAGGATCCATCAGTAAAGTGGTAAGAATCCTTTGGGTAAAGCAAAGTCAAAAAATTCAAGATGGGAAACAAAGCTCTAAACAATAAGACTGCAGAAGTTCACTTTCTCTGTGCAAGGTTAGCAAACTATTACATCAAGGCACGTGCCAGTTTTTTCCTTTCTTACTTACAGATTTAGCCTTTAAGGTGTCCAGTGGACGTTTTCAAGCTCTTGCTACCTATTTTAATTCTATACTTAAAGATCTTCCTGCACTTCAAGACAATTATTATTCTGCTTTGATGCTTTTTTCCTTGGATGTTTTCCAGGTGAAGTTCTAAATTGAAGTTCAGCAGAAAAACGATCAGAGCGCTACATTTCAATAACAGAAGCACTGAAAGTATGGCCTTCAGTGTATTAAAGTCATTGCTGGAAGCTACATATGAAAATATATTTCCCACCTCGGAAAACCCTCCATTGTTATAATTTGGTCATTTCACACACCAGTGATCAATCTCAGCTGAGCACATTCTGTAAGTCCATACATAATGATAAAAAATTAGACATACTGGAGGAAAATTTAAAAGTCTTTCCTTTGTGAACAAGTATATTCAGCTAGTGATTTTATACAGAAATCATATTTCTATTGCTTCTTGGTATGAAGCTAAACAAGGTGAAGATTTACAAACTGTTGGTAATAAGGTTCAGTGAATCAACAACCTGCATTATGTACACTTTGCAGCAAAAACTGATAAGCACAAAACAATTACTTTAAAAACCAATCTTGGAAGTATGCCCACATGAAACTTTTTTAAATGTACATATACATTTAAGGCTACTAACTGTGAATCATATATTCTTTGTCTAACTCTTCCTGAACTCAAGACTTCTATTTTCCACTTCTATTTTCCAACTCTCTTTCCTTTACCTGCCCTTCAAATTTATGAGTTTCAGATCAGTGTTGTATATTAAGTCCTCAGAATTGGCAGCTATCAGTAAGTATATTACAGCACATACACAAACTGAAAACTTCAGGCTACATTTCATTTCAGTACAGAACGCCATAGACTTTTCATAACAGCAGTGCTCTGAAGAAATATTACAAAGAAGAGAATATCCAGCTATGGGAAAGAAAAAACTGAAATAATATTGCTTTCGCCATTCCCCCAACACCCTATGACACTGGGATCCAGGGCTGAACCTCATCACACAGTTCTCTCTATGGCAGCTCTCCCACACTATAAAGAGTGGACAAGCAGAAGGAAGAGGATGTTTAGTGAAGGAAAGTACAGTGTTATTTTTATACAATTCATCTTAGCCCAAAGCCAGTTCATACTGGTAAGTCCAACCCCATTTGGACCACATTAAGTTCAGATTTAATTAATCATTCCCAAATACCAAGCTGCAAGCATATACACATGAAGGTAGAAAATGAGACATTCAGCAGAACAACCTGTAAAGCACCCTACACTTTCTCCTACCCTGAGCAGATATAAGCAAACAGACAACCTCTTTTCTGCGACTACATATTTAGTTAGAACAGAGAGCCAACAAAACACTAACAAAAATAACTTCATCCAAATCCTATTCACAGCTGTTAATTTAATGGAAAGACTCTTCCGGCATGAAGAATACATGAGTAATAGCCTCCACGGGAACTTTAACAGCAGGTCGCGAGACAAAGGGCTTCATAACACAGCAGCTGGACGCCATTCAGCTACCTGACAGCCCCTGTGCTGCCTGGAAAGAGTGCATTAACCACAGGATGTGGATTCCTGAGGCACTCACTGGTGCTCCCCGGTACTTTGAAGGGAGCAGAAGGGACATGGGCTAAAGAACCAGATTTGGATGCTTTGAAAGAGGAATTAGAGCAAAGGGCTGCGTGATGCAAGACAACATACAATGATCAGTCGCACACAGCAGCTGCAGGAAAAGATTTCTCTGCAAAACAGTTACACACAGTCATTTTAGCCTTCCATAAATTTACAATACTTTAAATCAATGCCACTGAAAATTCTAGAAAAACAATGCAAAATATTTATTTATTACATTTCTCAATGTAAAAATGTTTCTTCTTATTTAAGGAAAGATACGCATTGACTGACCCATGTGGGAGCCCACTCCAATACCCTAACACAATTCCAGAATATATTCATAGAAAAAGGAAGTTAAAAACAATTATACAAAAATCTCGTAAGCAAGGCTTCAAGTGTATCCTCACTTCAGAAATCTCATCAACTCTACTTCTGCACACCACATAACTGCAATGTTCCAGTCAAATCTTACTCATTCCCAAATGTGTGTAATCACGCTAGACAGAATATATTTTTCTAGTTTTATCTAATATTTTATTTTCTTCGCTTAAATACTTCTGCAGTATGAATGGATTACAGACAACTCAAAGACACGTCCACTCACAATCAAGGCAACTCCCAATCCTAATTATCTATAAAATACCATGCAATGGAAAAGGAGGAGGGAAAAGATTAACAAAGCAAAGAGAGGTGATCACCATCAGTTCAGATAACACAATAATCAAGGTATGCACCAACTAAATCAAAACTTTTCTTGAATTAAGTATTTACAGATTCATAAAATAAAATGGTACTTCCCTAAGAAAATCTAAAGCTGCATGTACACAACTGCCAAAACTATGAATTATATTGATACCAGGTGTAAGTATTAATATTGAGGTTTGGAGTATTGATTGTTGTTGGGTTTTGTGGGGATCTTCTTAACACCTAGTAGGTGCCAAAATTTTAGAACAACAGTATCAACAATTTAAAAATCCACTGAAATCTAGCTGCTTAACATCAGGCATGACATCCTGCAAGCTAGGCACACACCTCACATTCAAAAAAGTCTGTGGCAGGAAAATGGCACAGGAACAAGAGCCAAGGGCTGCTACCAGTCAGGTGGGTAACAGGCAGGCAAAGCTGACCAGGGAGTGGCACTGAAAAAATGACCTCCTCTCTGGCACAACTCCACCTTGACTCACCTGCATTCATGACTTACTGACATCAGGTTCAGGATTGCTACTTTTGAAGAGTGAAGCATTTAAAATTTTACTACTTGCTTAGCAAGCACAGTATAATCTACTAAATACCAAGCTGCTTCAAATGCTATGTACACTCAGTAATGGTATGTCTGCCATTGCTGCAGAAAAGTCAGTCAATGGCCATTAATTCAGATTGCAGTTATGTATGGTATCTTCTTTTAACCACAAGTATATCACTTATATTAACTCAAAGGAATCCAAATGACCAGCTACTTAACCACTAAAATTATCTATTTGTAAAGAAGGAAAAAAAAAAAAATCAAAGAACAGAAAAGACAAATCACAAGGGCAAGCTGAAAAGACTATTATAACAGAACACTGAAATCAGGTCTAGCTGCACCATTAAACAATCTAATACAGTTAAAACATGGGGGGCAAAGCATTTTAAAAGTTATGAATTTCCATGATCTGCATTAATATACTTATTTTCAAACCCTGGTCCCTTCAAAACAGGAATTACAACTCTCAATGCATTTAATAGCCTTTCTTGCATCACATTTCAGTTTTCCCATTTTCATTAATTTTGGCTTTCTATGTTAAATTCTAGGTTTCCGTATTTTTAAATAAAATGCCAAATTAACTAATTCCTTGTTTCCTTCCTGAGGGACTAACTTCCTTTTCCATCAACTTAAGCAGGCATTACATCAAACACTGCCTGATCCACACCTATTCTATAACAGCTCAGTATTACTGTTCATTAAACAATCCTAAACTACTAGGAGCCACACTGACTTTGTGGGACTGCTGGGAAAGTAATGTCTTACACAATGTATAGGTGTAAAGTCTGTCTCTAAAAATAAGCTGGCTGTGTGACACTACAGCAGAAGTTCCATAATTCAATATACATGTTGTGACAAGTGAAGAATGTGTAACTAAAAAAGAATTTACCTGCAATGTAACAGTGGTTCTTGTCTTGGAAAAGATATGCATATGGCTCAGCTTTATGTTCTGTAAATAAGAGATGTTCACTCCAGTAGGACCACTAGTGGCACGGAGCACATGCACGGACACTTTCACAGGGCCACAGCAATTGAGGGAGAAGTTGGGACAAAACAAAGAATGAAATTTTGACATGGTGTTTTCCAGAGGTGAAAGAAATACCTGAATAAATATCCAGAACCTCCTGTCAGCAAAACCAGAAAAGATCCTAAAGGAATACAATCAAGAGTATTATGAGACAAGACTAATGGAGGAAGACACACATTGTCACACTAACGACATTATCCCAACTTCAACAGTTTTCTGCCATAGGAAGTCTATAATATTTCAGTTCATTATGATTCCCCATGCATCCCTTAACAGCCTCAAAGCTCATAAAAATGATGTGTCATATTTTGATATTTGTGCTAAACACAAGCTTTGTGATTACCAGTGTTTAAACTCAATACAATCCGCACAGTACTTACTGAGATATCTGATTAAATTTCTAATATTCATGAACTTGAATTTTAATACTGAATGCTCAAAATGATTTAGGTCTTTTGATATAATGGAACATAAGTCCTTTAGTGTCAAGTAGAAGGTAGATTCTTTATTATAGCATTAATTATTTGGGATATTAGCATTAATTTCTTTCTCTATTTGAATTAAATGGAATTCAAAACATTGTGAATTTATGAATAGTCCACAATATAATTATTTCTATATTATCCCTCCAGCACTAGCAGAAAGACTGCCTACAGACCCGAAAATGTAAAGGAAGGAGATTGATCATCAATTTTTCTTTTCATCTTTTTTCTGAAAGACGGGAAAGGTAAAGCTCAGGATGTTTGTACTCTAAATGGCTTCACTCTTTTTTTCATGTGAAAATACCCATCTTTACACCTATAAATGCCACCTACATTTTTTGCATTCAACATGCAATGATTAAAGGAAAGCACAATTAAAGAAGATACACCATAACCACCTTCTTTTATGACTGGAACAAAAACATTCTTAATTAAAACCACAAAGCTGAATAAATAGCAGGGACTTCTACAAAATTTCAATACTCACTGGGAAAAATGCTGTGTCTTAACTTACATTTCCAAAGTTGCTACATACACAGAATTCCAAGTTCTGGTAGGAAGGACTAATTAAAGATACAAACATGATAGCTTCTTCCCAGCACCTCATCGGTACCAGTTATCAGTTCACTTATATTAGAGGTATAGCCACACAGTATTGCTAACAAAAAGTAATTCATAACTATAAACAAATAAATATACCAGCATGCATGAAAAACTGCTGTTTGCAGGTCATTTGAGTCAGTTACCAGAGCACTAGATACTGACAGACCATAATCCAGATTAACATTCCAATACAAAACACCCAAAAACCAGCACTTATAGGGTTTTACCAACTTACAGGACTTCTTCAGTCCAGTTAAACCAGAAACACCTGGCCAACTGCGACTGCAACCTTACAAATAAACAACAGCCAAACCTATAAATAAACCAAATAAGCCATCTGTGCCACTGACTGCCCCTCTGCAGTGCATCTACACAGGTGTCAGCTCCTGGCCCTGCACTCTACAGCTGAACTACCATGGAGTGTTTGCACCATCACTGACTGACAGCACTAACACAAAATTTAAAATATCAGTGAACAGAGTGCTTGTTTCCAGCCTAACAAATACTCAAAAGCTATCCTTCTGGTTTCGCTGAAATTTTTACTAAAAATACTGAACGCATTTAAAACACATGCACCTTTAAAGTGACTGGATGTAGTCCAACTACCTTTTTTTCTCTTCTATTATTTAGCAAACAAATTTTCAATCTAAAATTACCAACTAAATTTTCAACCAATATTAAATCTATTTAGAATGAAAACTCAAAGAATACTTGTAAAAACAAACTAAAAAAACCTTTGCTAAGCCAGGTGGCAGTGTGCATTCGCAGCAGCCCAAGTCTCCTGTGGTGGAATCCAGAATCCTTGACATGCCATCATTCAAGACCTGTCAAATTTGATAACACTCTGTGTGTGTCTGGAAGGACACCATCCATTGAGGGAAATGAACGTGTCATTTGTTGTCATGACAGCTATCAAAATTCAGCCCGAGAGCATATCATAGAGCCACGTATCTCTCCTTCTGTATTAAAAGGTTGAAAAATACTTTCCTTGTCGTCAGCCAAAACATCATCAGGATGTCAGCTAAGAAGTCAGCTCCCCTGAAACAGCAGTGGCCCAGGATGGCACTGGGAGCCAAGTCCAACACACAATGGATGTGGGAGAAAACAAGTGTGATGGATTCACTGCTATTGTAAGAACAGGAAGGAAAACCCTTGCAGCCATGGTATGCTGAGGGTGTTCTTACTGCATTAAAATCAAGAGGTCAGTATGATCGATGCTTGGGACTCTTCTTTGGTATCAGTGCCAGGTTTTGCTAAACAGGAGGCTTCATTTATTGCTGTTCCTTGAAACAGTGATTAGTCCAGAATGCTCTGAAAATTTAGTGTAATACACCAGTTTAACTCTCCATATACAGAGTAAGTTTTAACAGGACACATAGTGTTCCTCTTCTCTCTCAAACCTATGACAAGACTGAAGGAATTAAGTGTTTTATTTTACTATATAGTTAACTAATACTTAATTGGTATACAAAAAGCATTGTTTCAGCCAACTTAAATTTGACAAGGATGAGTTAGAAAATCCTACTATGCTTCAGTCACAGTTTATATGCTTAATAAATACTATCATTCCTTTCTAAACTTTCTTACCTTTGCAAGGATCTAATTTTATTTTGAAGGAAAGGTTATAAGACAGCGTTTAACGACTTTTTGAAAATCATATAAATAAGATCAATATAGTTAAATCTGAAGTGAAATTGACTATTTCTTTTTCCAAGAAAAATAAACTGCTTCTATTTTCTTAAAAATAAAACAAATACTTTTTAAATGATGCACTGCTAGCAGAACCAATAATCCCACCTGAGTATGAGCAAAAAGCACCTCTTCCTGTTCTCATGCAGCATCTGATGGCTCCTCTGTATTTGCACAGAGCTGATCCAATGTAACTGGTAGGGAAAGACAGGCAAGAGACAGCACTCAGCTAAAGCAGCTTCTCACACTGTGAGAGGACGTGACCCAGACTCGGAGAACTGCATCAGGAAGAGCATGCACAGCCTCCAGCTGCTCCATAAACTTCAGTACCTGCTTTCACACTTGTGTCACTTCTCTTTATTAAGGCCCTCACAAATACTCTGATCATTTCTGGAATGCAGAAATTTCCAACAGCCCAGAAGGCTAAAATCTGCCTTTCTATTGAATAGGTAATAAACCGAAGGCCTGCTCATTTGTTTTTGGTTATTGATGCCCCACTTATCCAAACTGCAAAACTGCTGAAACACAACAGGGTACCTAACTATATTTCTTTGTCTGATTAAACATCTTATTTGAAACCAAGTTTGGATTTAATTTAATAAATTTAAAAGAAGATTTAAAAAAGGAGGTTGCCTGAGACAGCTGGCACCTGATTCTGTAAATATACCACATGTACCTTTTTTTGTCTAATAAAATTTCTGCTGTATTCTATCTGTGGTATATCTCACTACCTGTTTTCACGTCTGTTTCTATGGTTGTGTGTACTCCGCATACAGTAACAGATATGAGTTGAGGAAAACTGGGTAAGGTAAAAACACATCCATATGGCATTTTATCTTGCACCTGTATTTTGTCATGATTGTAAAAGAGAAGCAACACTTTTGAGAATCCAGGGATCTGCCAAGTGTCCCATGTTCACCACACTGTCTGCTCCACCAAATAATCAAGAGTAGTTACATGTCACCATATTAATACTGGCTAATGATACCAGGACCAAAACCAGCACAGCAAACCTACAGTGCAAAAAACCCTCTAAGCCACAAAGTTTGTTTCTACAACTGTGAACAAATACAGGCTATACCAGCATGTCTGAGCTTCCACTCTAACAAATGTTTTTCATAGCATGAGTATTTCTAAAACTTTACTGACACCAGGGTTTTGTGTATAGCTGTGGTAATTTAAAATGCAATGGGTTGCTATTCTCTAATCAAGATTTATTCCTCTACACCTGAATTCCTAAAATTTGCAATACTCTATGAAAGCTTAAAAATGTACACTGTCAGGCTACCTCACTGCACACAAAGTTATTATTTATGCTGAGTTTAAAATATTAACTCCCTTCATTATTGGTGAGAAACAAACTGATCTGTTGTGTCACATATACTTAATTGAACATAAAAATATATATTTCATATTTCAATGCACTTTCAACTTACTCATGCCATTAGCATTCATGAACAATTAAGAATTCTTATGATGGGGAAAAGATTAGTTCAAGGAAAAAAAAATCAAAACAACAAAAACTTAGCATTTGGAAGAATTACTTTACCCACTACTGAACAGAGCCAACAGTTTACTTGGGCAGAACATCACTGACTACATTATTAAGAGAAAATTAATGGGCCTAATTAATTTAAAGAAAATTTAAATTGGAACTACCTGAAACAGAAATAACTTTTGGATTCCTGGGTCTACATGCATAAATCTGCAAAGCAAAACAAACAGAAAAGTCATTTCTCAAAAGGTGCATCAGGATCTCATGTAATAAAGAGTGGACAATGGTGCACAGGTGAAACGATTAGTGCAGGCCTCACTTCTTCACCTCAGGACGACAAAACAATGCTATTTCCCACATTACAAATACCATCCCAGTTCTCCAAACATCGTTCACTCCAGGAACTAGTATGAATTCCTGACTTTCACTCCCTGGAAACTATTGTTCTCCAACATTTCTGTATATCTAGTAAATACAAGGACAAAGCGTACTACCTTTAAGTTTATTATTTCATGAGAAGCAGAAAGCAGCTCTCCTGCAGAGTGCCTCAACTCTCTGCCTCTTCAACACACCAGATGACCTACTTTGGGGGAGCAGGGTGCCCAGCAAGGAGCACCCAGCACCTCACCTCAGGCTGACTAAACTAACCGAAACACAGCTGAAAACTGAAACCAGATGCTGCTATCTAAAAACTCCCTCAAACACCTCTAATAAATCCACATCAGCAACCCTCTCTCCTCAAAACACAGTGGGAGTGGGGTTTGGGAATACCCATGGCTACCCATCAGTCCCTCAATATAAACGGAAAATATTTTTCTAAAACATACGCTTTACATTCAAAGATGCTTGGTTTTGATTTCAAACCTGCGGCAAGTAAATTGATACAGCACCTGTCTCTGTGAGTCTGGAAGCAGCTTTTATGCTCAAGGAGCATGAAAAATGCAGACACTCTGGGTAGTTTTGCTGCTGCTCAAGACCACGACCAGCAAACAGAGCTATCTGGGTATCACTTTTTGCATCGCTACTGTTATAGTTTGTACTGAGGAAAGCCATGAGCACTGCAAAGGATTAACATACCAACAGCAACACAAGGCACAAAAAAAACAAAGGCTGGAAAAGCAGCAGACACCGCTGACCTTGTCCCTCTTCTTTAGCTAACAGAAGATGTGAGGTGACATGGAAGAGAGCAAACACCTTTCCTTAAGCTTACAGACAGCTAGCCAGAAAAACAGAGAAGAAAAGAAAGGAAGGGGAGATAATTTCCCTTTCTGTATAGCAACAAGGCAACGGCTGAAGTTCTGAATTTATCATATATTCAGTAGCCAGGATGTAATAAAAAGGATCATCCAGACTATTAAGGGCTAACTCTGCTGTTAGTTTTGGAAAAATACAGCAAAAGAGATTTTGTGTATCTTTTTTTTTTACGAAAGCAATTGGAAATGTAATCTGGTAGAAGTAGGAGGCAAATGCAACAGCTAATGTTGCAATGACAGAACAACAGCAATAAGAGCTAATATTATAATGAATCTGTATCTGTTTCATGGCCTATATAAAAATATTTGCTAATTACAGCCTTGATCTTCATGGTACAGGTGCCTTCTACTGCTACATTTACTCACTGTTCCCAAAAGTGACATTTTCTGTCAAAGTCACAAGAAGAAAGTCAGTTTCAAAGACAATGCGATCTGCTTAACTTCTTAAACGCACTTGGATGAGACAGAGGCTTTCGATTTCCAGAGTTGTGAAATCAGTATTTCAGAGAAGCAATAAAATTACATCAGAAATTATAATCCTAAAAATGAAAACACAGTACCATTAACATCATCTATGTGGTGCTGACTGCTTCAGATTCCTAAAAAGCAATGGCAAAACTAGTACTTTCAAACAGAAATTCTCCATAATCTCCTATCCAGTGAGTCCTTTCAAATTCCTCCATATTAAGTTACCAGTCCAAACTCCTGATGATACAAATCACGCATGGTTAGGCCATGAAAATTTGTTTTTACAAAGGCCACTACCGCATTTCATGAAAGAAAAGTCTAATTCTCCCACGTTGAGCTGCTAGAACAGCAGCAGTACGTTCCTCAGAAAAAAAAAAATGCTTCATGGGAAGAAACACTGTTCAAGCTGAAGAATGCTTTAAATTCTTGCAGACTTTCAACCACCATTCAAGTTTTAAAATAACAAAAGGTTTCTCTTTGTCTTACATAAACATGATAGTTGCCAGTGAAATACTACATAGACTTCATGGAATAACCCTGACGCACCAGAGGGCCACACTCACTGTTAAAAAACAGTGGAAGACATTAACATAGGAACTAGAGCCGAGAGCCCTCATGATCAGCCAGCTGCAGGTCAGACCTGAATTACAAACCTAAATCCCGATGTGACAACCTGATGTGAGATAGGCCAAAGTGACTACCCCAGCAAGGGGTAGCTGTTAGCCTGGGCATATTTTTAATTAAAAACAGGGCCAGACTTATAAACTTGAGTAATTTTCTTCGCAAAACATGCAGGGATGCGCTTCACTGAACACTCAGTACGCGAGATGTAATTTTACCTTTATGCCCTTTACCTACACCGGCATCGACCGAGGCCACCGTGCGCCGCGCTCCTGGAGAAAACCCCCGGCCTCAGCCCTACCGAAGTCGAAAGCCGGGGACGGAAAGAAAAAGGAACCGCGCGGGCCGAGGGCCATGTCCCCGCCGCAGCCCGGTGT